>CM056584.1:88858853-88878637 GCA_029721435.1 Gymnothorax reevesii | reverse complement strand
TGATCAATTGAGTCACCTGTCTCTATCATGGTATGACTGAAGGGGAGAGGGGAGATCAGTTGAGTAACCTGTCTCTATCATGGTATGACTGAAGGGGAGAGGGTAGAGGGGTGATCAATTGAGTCACCTGTCTCTATCATGGTATGACTGAAGGGGGGGGAGGGTAGAGGGGTGATCAATTGAGTCACCTGTCTCTATCATGGTATGACTGAAGGTGGGGGAGGGTAGAGGGGTGATCAGTTGAGTCACCTGTCTCTATCATGGTATGACTGAAGGGGAGAGGGTAGAGGGGTGATCAATTGAGTCACCTGTCTCTATCATGGTATGACTGAAGGGGGGGGGAGAGGGTAGAGGGGTGATCAGTTGAGTCACCTGTCTCTATCATGGTATGACTGAAGGGGGGGGAGGGTAGAGGGGTGATCAATTGAGTCACCTGTCTCTATCATGGTATGACTGAAGGGGGGGGAGGGTAGAGGGGGGATCAGTTGAGTCACCTGTCTCTATCATGGTATGACTGAAGGGGAGAGGGGTGATCAGTTGAGTCACCTGTCTCTATCATGGTATGACTGAAGGGGAGAGGGGTGATCAGTTGAGTCACCAGTCTCTATCATGGTATGACTGAAGGGGGGGGGAGGGTAGAGGGGCGATCAGTTGAGTCACCTGTCTCTATCATGGTATGACTGAAGGTGAGAGGGTAGAGGGGTGATCAATTGAGTCACCTGTCTCTATCATGGTATGACTGAAGGGGGGGAGGGTAGAGGGGTGATCAGTTGAGTCACCTGTCTCTATCATGGTATGACTGAAGGGGGGGGGGAGGGTAGAGGGGTGATCAGTTGAGTCACCTGTCTCTATCATGGTATGACTGAAGGGGGGGGAGGGTAGAGGGGAGATCAGTTGAGTCACCTGTCTCTATCATGGTATGACTGAAGGGGAGAGGGGTGACCAGTTGAGTCACCTGTCTCTATCATGGTATGACTGAAGGGTGGGGGAGAGTAGGGGGGTGATTAGTTGAGTCATCTGTCTCTATCATGGTATGACGGAAGGGGAGAGGGGTGATCAATTGAGTCACCTGTCTCTATCATGGTATGACTGAAGGGGGGGGGAGGGTAGAGGGGTGATCAATTGAGTCACCTGTCTCTATCATGGTATGACTGAAGGGGGGGGGAGGGTAGAGGGGTGATCAATTGAGTCACCTGTCTCTATCATGGTATGACTGAAGGGGAGAGGGGTGATCAGTTGTGTCACCTGTCTCGATCGTGGTATGACTGAAGGGGAGAGAGTAGAGGGGTGATCAATTGAGTCACCTGTCTCTATCATGGTATGACTGAAGGGGAGAGGGTAGAGGGGTGATCAATTGAGTCACCTGTCCCTATCATGGTATGACTGAAGGGGGGGGAGGGTAGAGGGGTGATCAGTTGAGTCACCTGTCTCTATCATGGTATGACTGAAGGGGGGGGGGGAGAGTAGAGGGGTGATCAATTGAGTCACCTGTCTCTATCATGGTATGACTGAAGGGGGGGGAGGGTAGAGGGGTGATCAGTCGAGTCATCTGTCTCTATAATGGTATGACTGAAGGGGAGAGGGGTGATCAGTTGAGTCACCTGTCTCTATCATGGTATGACTGACGGGGAGAGGGGTGATCAGTTGAGTCACCTGTCTCTATCATGGTATGACTGAAGGGGGGGGAAGGGAAGAGGGGTGATCAGTTGAGTCACCTGTCTCTATCATGGTATGACTGAAGGGGAGAGGGTAGAGGGGTGATCAATTGAGTCACCTGTCTCTATCATGGTATGACTGAAGGGGAGAGGGGCGATCAGTTGAGTCACCTGTCTCTATCATGGTATGACTGAAGGGGAGAGGGGTGATCTGTTGAGTCACCTGTCTCTATCATGGTATGACTGAAGGGGAGGGGAGGGTAGAGGAGTGATCAGTTGAGTCACCTGTCTCTATCATGGTATGACTGAAGGGGAGAGGGTAGAGGGGTGATCAATTGAGTCACCTGTCTCTATCATGGTATGACTGAGGGGGGGGGGGGGAAGAGGGGTGATCAGTTGAGTCACCTGTCTCTATCATGGTATGACTGAAGGGGAGAGGGTAGAGGGGTGATCATTTGAGTCACCTGTCTCTATCATGGTATGACTCAAGGGGGGTGGAGGGTAGAGGAGAGATCAATTGAGTCACCTGTCTCGATCAAGGTATGACTGAAGGGGGGGGGGGGTAGAGGGGTGATCAATTGAGTCACCTGTCTCTATCATGGTATGACTGAAGGGGGGTGGAGGGTAGAGGGTTGATCAATTGAGTCACCTGTCTCTATCATGGTATGACTGAAGGGGGGTGGAGGGTAGAGGGTTGATCAATTGAGTCACCTGTCTCTATCATGGTATGACGGAAGGGGGGGGAAGGGTAGAGGGGTGATCAGTTTAGTCACCTGTCTCTATCATGGTATGACTGAAGGGGTGGGGGAGGGTAGAGGGGTGATCAGTTGAGTCACCTGTCTCTATCATGGTATGACTGAAGGGGGGGGGGGAGGGTAGAGGGGTGATCAGTTGAGCCACCTGTCTCTATCATGGTATGACTGAAGGGGGGGGGGAGGGTAGAGGGGTGATCAGTTGAGTCACCTGTCTCTATCATGGTATGACTGAAGGGGAGAGGGGTGATCGGTTGAGTCACCTGTCTCGATCATGGTATGACTGAAGGGGGGGGGAGGGTAGAGGGGTGATCAGTTGAGTCACCTGTCTCTATCATGGTATGACTAAAGGGGAGAGGGTAGAGAGGTGATCAATTGAGTCACCTGTCTCTATCATGGTATGACTGAAGGGGAGAGGGGTGACCAGTTGAGTCACCTGTCTCTATCATGGTATGACTGAAGGGGAGATGGGTGATCAGTTGAGTTACCTGTCTCTATCATGGTATGACTGAAGGGGGGGGGGGAGGGTAGAGGGGTGATCAGTTGAGTCACCTGTCTCTATCATGGTATGACTGAAGGGGAGAGGGTAGAGGGGTGATCAATTGAGTCACCTGTCTCTATCATGGTATGACTGAAGGGGAGAGGGGTGATCAGTTGAATCACCGGTCTCTATCATGGTATGACTGAAGGGGGGAGATAGTAGAGGGGTGATCAATTGAGTCACCTGTCTCTATCATGGTATGACTGAAGGGGGGGGGAGGGTAGAGGGGTGATCAATTGAGTCACCTGTCTCTATCATGGTATGACTGAAGGGGAGAGGGGTGATCAGTTGAGTCACCTGTCTCTATCATGGTATGACTGAAGGGGTGAGGGGTGATCAATTGAGTCACCTGTCTCTATCATGGTATGACTGAAGGGGGGGGAGGATAGAGGGGTGATCAGTTGAGTCACCTGTCTCTATCATGGTATGACTGAAGGGGAGAGGGTAGAGGGATGATCAATTAAGTCACCTGTCTCTATCATGGTATGACTGAAGGGGGGGGGAGGGTAGAGGGGTGATCAGTTGAGTCACCTGTCTCTATCATGGTATGACTGAAGGGGAGAGGGTAGAGGGGTGATCAATTGAGTCACCTGTCTCTATCATGGTATGACTGAAGGGGGGGGAGGGTAGAGGGGTGATCAGTTGAGTCACCTGTCTCTATCATGGTATGACTGAAGGGGAGAGGGGTGATCAGTTGAGTCACCTGTCTCTATCATGGTATGACTGAAGGGGAGAGGGGCGAACAGTTGAGTCACCAGTCTCTATCATGGTATGACTGAAGGGGGGGGGAGGGTAGAGGGGTGATCAGTTGAGTCACCTGTCTCTATCATGGTATGACTGAAGGGGAGAGGGTAGAGGGGTGATCAATTGAGTCACTTGTCTCTCTCATGGTATGACTGAAGGGGGGGGGGGGGAAGAGGGGTGATCAGTTGAGTCACCTGTCTCTATCATGGTATGACTGAAGGGGAGAGGGTAGAGGGGTGATCAATTGAGTCACCTGTCTCTATCATGGTATGACTGAAGGGGAGAGGGGTGATCAGTTGAGTCACCTGTCTCTATCATGGTATGACTGAAGGGGAGAGGGTAGAGGGGTGATCAATTGAGTCACCTGTCTCTATCATGGTATGACTGAAGGGGGGGGGGAGGGTAGAGGGGTGATCAGTTGAGTCACCTGTCTCTATCATGGTATGACTGAAGGGGAGAGGGGTGATCAGTTGAGTCACCTGTCTCTATCATGGTATGACTGAAAAGGAGAGGGTAGAGGGGTGATCAATTGAGTCACCTGTCTCTATCATGGTATGACTGAAGGGGGGGGGGAGGGTAGAGGGGTGATCAGTTGAGTCACGTGTCTCTATCATGGTATGACTGAAGGGGAGAGGGTAGAGGGGTGATCAATTGAGTCACCTGTCTCTATCATGGTATGACTGAAGGGGGGTGGAGGGTAGAGGGGTGATCAATCGAATCACCTGTCTCTATCATGGTATGACTGAAGGGGGGGGGAGGGTAGAAGGGTGATCAGTTTAGTCACCTGTCTCTGTCATGGTATGACTGAAGGGGGGGGGAGGGTAGAGGGGTGATCAGTTGAGGCACCTGTCTCTATCATGGTATGACTGAAGGGGGGGGGAGGGTAGAGGGGTGATCAATTGAGTCACCTGTCTCTATCATGGTATGACTGAAGGGGGGGGGAGGGTAGAGGGGTGATCAGTTGAGTCACCTGTCTCTATCATGGTATGACTGAAGGGGAGAGGGTAGAGGGGTGATCAATTGAGTCACCTGTCTCTATAATGGTATGACTGAAGGGGGGGGGAGGGTAGAGGGGTGATCAGTTGAGTCACCTGTCTCTATCATGGTATGACTGAAGTGGGGGGAGGGTAGGGGGGTGATCAGTTGAGTCACCTGTCTCTATCATGGTATGACTGAAGGGAGGGGGAGGGGAGCGGGGTGATCAGTTTAGTCACCTGTCTCTATCATGGTATGACTGAAGGGGAGAGGGTAGAGGGGTGATCAGTTGAGTCACCTGTCTCTATCATGGTATGACTGAAGGGGAGAGGGGTGATCAATTGAGTCACCTGTCTCTATCATGGTATGACTGAAGGGGGGGGGAGGGTAGAGAGGTGATCAGTTGAGTCACCTGTCTCTATCATGGTATG
The DNA here is from genome assembly GCA_029721435.1 of Gymnothorax reevesii. Classification (NCBI taxonomy): domain Eukaryota; kingdom Metazoa; phylum Chordata; class Actinopteri; order Anguilliformes; family Muraenidae; genus Gymnothorax; species Gymnothorax reevesii. Next base: position 88,873,539 of record CM056584.1, on the reverse strand, counting down.
ACTGAAGGGGAGAGGGGTGATCAGTTGAGTCACCTGTCTCTATCATGGTATGACTGAAGGGGAGAGGGTAGTGGGGTGATCAATTGAGTCACCTGTCTCTATCATGGTATGACTGAAGGGGGGGGGAGGGTAGAGGGGTGATCAGTTGAGTCACCTGTCTCTATCATGGTATGACTGAAGGGGGGGGGGGAGGGTAGAGAGGTGATCAGTTGAGCCATCTGTCTCTATCATGGTATGACTGAAGGGGGGGGGAGGGTAGAGGGGTGATCAGTTGAGTCACCTGTCTCTATCATGGTATGACTGAAGGGGGGGGGGGGGGTAGAGGGGTGATCAATTGAGTCACCTGTCTCTATCATGGTATGACTGAAGGGGAGAGGGGTGACCAGTTGAGTAACCTGTCTCTATCATGGTATGACTGAAGGGGTGAGGGGGGAGCAAGTGAGTCACCTGTCTCTATCATGGTATGACTGAAGGGGGGGGGAGGATAGAGGGGTGATCAGTTGAGTCACCTGTCTCTATCGTGGTATGACTGAAGGGGAGAGGGTAGAGGGGTGATCAATTGAGTCACCTGTCTCTATCATGGTATGACTGAAGGGGGGGGGGGGGTAGAGGGGTGATCAGTTGAGTCACCTGTCTCTATCATGGTATGACTGAAGGGGGGGAGGGTAGAGGGGTGATCAATTGAGTCACCTGTCTCTATCATGGTATGACTGAAGGGGGGGGAGGGTAGAGGGGTGATCAGTTGAGTCACCTGTCTCTATCATGGTATGACTGAAGAGTGAGAGGGGTGATCAGTTGAGTTACCTGTCTCTATCATGGTATGACTGAAGGGGAGAGGGGCGATCAGTTGAGTCACCAGTCTCTATCATGGTATGACTGAAGGGGGGGGGGAGGGGAGAGGGGTGATCAGTTGAGTCACCTGTCTCTATCATGGTATGACTGAAGGGGAGAGGGGTGATCAATTGAGTCACCTGTCTCTATCATGGTATGACTGAAGGGGGGGGGAGGGTAGAGGGGTGATCAGTTGAGTCACCTGTCTCTATCATGGTATGACTGAAGGGGAGAGGGTAGAGGGGTGATCAATTGAGTCACCTGTCTCTATCATGGAATGACTGAAGGGGAGAGGGGTGAGCAGTTGAGTCACCCGTCTCTATCATGGGATGACTGAAGGGGAGAGGGTAGAGGGGTGATCAATTGAGTCACCTGTCTCTATCATGGTATGACTGAAGGGGGGGGGGAGGGTAGAGGGGTGATCAGTTGAGTCACCTGTCTCTATCATGGTATGACTGAAGGGGAGAGGGGTGATCAGTTGAGTCACCTGTCTCTATCATGGTATGACTGAAGGGGAGAGGGTAGAGGGGTGATCAATTGAGTCACCTGTCTCTATCATGGTATGACTGAAGGGGGGGGGGAAGGGTAGAGCGATGATCAGATGAGTCACCTGTCTCTATCATGGTATGACTGAAGGGGAGAGGGTAGAGGGGTGATCAATTGAGTCACCTGTCTCTATCATGGGATCACTGAAGGGGGGTGGAGGGTAGAGGGGTGATCAATTGAGTCACCTGTCTCTATCATGGTATGACTGAAGGGGGGGGGGAGGGTAGAAGGGTGATCAGTTTAGTCACCTGTCTCTGTCATGGTATGACTGAAGGGGGGGGGAGGGTAGAGGGGTGATCAGTTGAGGCACCTGTCTCTATCATGGTATGACTGAAGGGGGGGGGGGGGGTAGAGGGGTGATCAATTGAGTCACCTGTCTCTATCATGGTATGACTGAAGGGGGGGGGGGAGGGTAGAGGGGTGATCAGTTGAGTCACCTGTCTCTATCATGGTATAACTGAAGGGGAGAGGGAAGAGGGGTGATCAATTGAGTCACCTGTCTCTATCATGGTATGACTGAAGGGGGGGGGGAGGGTAGAGGGGTGATCAGTTGAGTCACCTGTCTCTATCATGGTATGACTGAAGTGGGGGGAGGGTAGAGGGGTGATCAGTTGAGTCACCTGTCTCTATCATGGTATGACTGAAGGGGGGGGGAGGGTAGCGGGGTGATCAGTTGAGTCACCTGTCTCTATCATGGTATGACTGAAGGGGAGAGGGTAGAGGGGGTGATCAGTTGAGTCACCTGTCTCTATCATGGTATGACTGAAGGGGAGAGGGGTGATCAATTGAGTCACCTGTCTCTATCATGGTTTGACTGAAGGGGGGGGGAGGGTAGAGAGGTGATCAGTTGAGTCACCTGTCTCTATCATGGTATGACTGAAGGGGAGAGGGGTGATCAGTTGAGTCACCTGTCTCTATCATGTATGACTGAAGGGGAGAGGGTAGTGGGGTGATCAATTGAGTCACCTGTCTCTATCATGGTATGACTGAAGGGGGGGGGAGGGTAGAGGGGTGATCAGTTGAGTCACCTGTCTCTATCATGGTATGACTGAAGGGGGGGGGGGGAGGGTAGAGAGGTGATCAGTTGAGCCACCTGTCTCTATCATGGTATGACTGAAGGGGGGGGGAGGGTAGAGGGGGTGATCAGTTGAGTCACCTGTCTCTATCATGGTATGACTGAAGGGGAGAGGGGTGATCAGTTGAGTCACCTGTCTCTATCATGGTATGACTGAAGGGGGGGGAGGGTAGAGGGGTGATCAGTTGAGGCACCTGTCTCTATCATGGTATGACTGAAGGGGAGACGGTAGAGGGGTGATCAATTGAGTCACCTGTCTCTATCATGGTATGACTGAAGGGGGGGGGGAGGGTAGAGGGGTGATCAATTGAGTCACCTGTCTCTATCATGGTGGGACTGAGGGGGGGGGTGGGAAGAGGGGTGATCAATTGAGTCACCTGTCTCTATCATGGTATGACTGAAGGGGAGAGGGGCAATCAGTTGAGTCACCTGCCTCTATCATGGGATGACTGAAGGGGAGAGGGTAGAGGGGTGATCAATTGAGTCACCTGTCTCTACCATGGTATGACTGAACGGGGGGGGAGGGTAGAGGGGTGATCAATTGAGTCACCTGTCTCTATCATGGTATGACTGAAGGGGGGGAGGGTAGAGGGGTGATCAATTGAGTCACCTGTCTCTATCATGGTATGACTGAAGGGGAGAGGGGCGATCAGTTGAGTCACCTGTCTCTATCATGGTATGACTGAAGGGGAGAGGGTAGAGGGAGTGATCAATTGAGTCACCTGTCTCTATCATGGTATGACTGAAGGGGGGGGAGGGTAGAGGGGTGATCAATTGAGTCACCTGTCTCTATCATGGTATGACTGAAGGGGAGAGGGCAGAGGGGTGATCAGGTGGGGCACCTGTCTCTATCATGGTATGACTGAAGGGGGGGGGGTGGGTAGAGGGGTGATCAGTTGAGTCACCTGTCTCTATCATGGTATGACTGAAGGGGAGAGGGGTGATCAGTTGAGTCACCTGTCCTCTATCATGGTATGACTGAAGGGGGGGGAGGGTATAGAGGTGAAGTGATCAGTTGAGTCACCTGTCTCTATCATGGTATGACTGAAGGGGAGAGGGTAGAGGGGTGATCAATTGAGTCACCTGTCTCTATCATGGTATGACTGAAGGGGAGAGGGGTGATCAGTTGAGTCACCTGTCTCTATCATGGTATGACTGAAGGGGAGAGGGGTGATCAGTTGAGTCACCCGTCTCTATCATGGTATGACTGAAGAGAGGGGAGGGTAGAGGGGTGTGACTGAAGGGGAGAGGGTAGAGGGGTGATCAATTGAGTCACCTGTCTCAATCATGGTATGACTGAAGGGAAGAGGGGTGATCAGTTGAGTCACCTGTCTCTATCATGGTATGACTGAAGGGGGGGGAGGGTAGAGGGGTGTGACTGAAGGGGAAGAGGGTAGAGGGGTGATCAATTGAGCCACCTGTCTCTATCATGGTATGACTGAAGTGGGGGGGAGGGTAGAGGGGTGATCAGTTGAGTCACCTGTCTCTATCATGGTATGACTGAAGGGGAGAGGGGTGATCAGTTGAGTCACCTGTCTCTATCATGGTATGACTGAAGGGGAGAGGGTAGAGGGGTGATCAATTGAGTCACCTGTCTCTATCATGGTATGACTGAAGGGGGGGGGGAGGGTAGAGGGGTGATCAATTGAGTCACCTGTCTCTATCATGGTATGACTGAAGGGGGGGGGGAGGGTAAGAGGGGTGATCAGTTGAGTCACCTGTCTCTATCATGGTATGACTGAAGGGGAGAGGGTAGAGGGTGTGATCAATTGAGTCACCTGTCTCTATCATGGTATGACTGAAGGGGAGAGGGTAGAGGGGTGATCAATTGAGTCACCTGTCTCTATCATGGTATGACTGAAGGGGAGAGGGGTGATCAGTTGTGTCACCTGTCTCGATCATGGTATGACTGAAGGGGGGGGATAGTAGAGGGGTGATCAATTGAGTCACCTGTCTCTATCATGGTATGACTGAAGGGGGGGGGGGAGGGTAGAGGGGGTGATCAATTGAGTCACCTGTCTTTATCATGGTATGACTGAAGGGGAGAGGGGTGATCAGTTGAGTCACCTGTCTCTATCATGGTATGACTGAAGGGGAGAGGGTAGAGGGGTGATCAATTGAGTCACCTGTCTCTATCATGGTATGACTGAAGGGGGGGGGGAGGGTAGAGGGGTGATCAATTGAGTCACCTGTCTCTATCATGGTATGACTGAAGGGGGGGGAGGGTAGAGGGGTGATCAGTTGAGTCACCTGTCTCTATCATGGCATGACTGAAGGGGAGAGGGGTGATCAATTGAGTCACCTGTCTCTATCATGGTATGACTGAAGGGGGGGGGGAGGGCAGAGGGGTGATCAGTTGAGTCACCTGTCTCTATCATGGTATGGACTGAAGGGGAGAGGGGCGATCAGTTGAGTCACCAGTCTCTATCATGGTATGACAGCAGGGGGGGGGAGGGTAGAAGGGTGATCAGTTGAGTCACCTGTCTCTATCATGGTATGACTGAAGGGGAGAGGGGTGATCAATTGAGTCACCTGTCTCTATCATGGTATGACTGAAGGGGGGGGAGGGTAGAGGGGTGATCAGTTGAGTCACCTGTCTCTATCATGGTATGACTGAAGGGGGGGGGGAGGGTAGAGGGGTGATCAGTTGAGTCACCTGTCTCTATCATGGTATGACTGAAGGGGGGGGAGGGTAGAGAGATGATCAGTTGAGTCACCTGTCTCTATCATGGTATGACTGAAGGGGGAGGGCTTATCAGTTGAGTCACCTGTCTCTATCATGGGATGACTGAAGGGGGGGAGGGTAGAGGGGTGATCAGTTGATTCACCGGTCTCTATCATGGTATGACAGCAGTGGGAGAGGGTAGAGGGGTAATCAATTGAGTCACCTGTCTCTATCATGGTATGACTGAAGGGGGGGGGAGGGTAGAGGGGTGATCAATTGAGTCACCTGTCTCAATCATGGTATGACTGAAGGGGGGGGGAGGGTAGAGGGGGGATCAATTGAGTCACCTGTCTCTATCATGGTATGACTGGAGGGGAGAGGGGTAATCAAGTGTGGCACCTGTCTCGATCATGGTGTGACTGAAGGGGAGAGGGTAGAGGGGTGATCAATTGAGTCACCTGTCTCTATCATGATGTGAGTGAAGGGGTGGGAGGGTAGAGGGGTGATCAATTGAGTCACCTGTCTCTATCATGGTATGACTGAAAGGGGTGGGAGGATAGAGGGGTGATCTGTTGAGTCACCTGTCTCTATCATGGTATGACTGAAGGGGCGGGGGTAGAGGGGTGATCAATTGAGTCACCTGTCTCTATCATGGTATGACTGAAGGGGGGGGGGAGGAGGGTAGAGGGGTGATCAGTTGAGTCACCTGTCTCTATCATGGTATGACTGAAGGGGGGGAGGGGGAGGGTAGAGGGGTGATCAATTGAGTCACCTGTCTCTATCATGGTATGACTGAAGGGGGGGGGGGAGGGTAGAGGGGTGATCAGTAGAGTCATCTGTCTCTATAATGGTATGAGTGAAGGGGAGAGGGGTGATCAGTTGACTCACCTGTCTCTATCATGGTATGACTGAAGGGGAGAGGTGTGATCAGTTGAGTCACCTGTCTCTATCATGGTATGACTGAAGGGGGGGGGAGGGGTAGAGGGGTGAGCAGTTGAGTCACCTGTCTCTATCATGGTATGACTGAAGGGGGGGGGGGAGGGTAGAGGGGTGATCAATTGAGTCACCTGTCTCTATCATGGTATGACTGAAGGGGGGGGGGGGGAGGGTAGAGGGGTGATCAGTTGAGTCACCTGTCTCTATCATGGTATGACTGAAGGGGAGAGGGTAGAGGGATGATCAATTAAGTCACCTGTCTCTATCATGGTATGACTGAAGGGGGGGGGAGGGTAGAGGGGGTGATCAATTGAGTCACCTGTCTCTATCATGGTATGACTGAAGGGGGGGGGGGGTAGAGGGCTGATCAGTTGAGTCACCTGTCTCTATCATGGTATGACTGAAGGGGGGGGGAGGGTAGAGGGGTGATCAATTGAGTCACCTGTCTCTATCATGGAGGGGTGATCAGTTGAGTCACCTGTCTCTATCATGGTATGACTGAAGGGGAGAGGGTAGAGGGGTGATCAATTGAGTCACCTGTCTCTATCATGGTATGACTGAAGGGGGGGAGAGGGTAGAGGGGTGATCAGTTGAGTCACCTGTCTCTATCATGGTATGACTGAAGGGGAGAGGGGTGATCAGTTGAGTCACCTGTCTCTATCATGGTATGACTGAAGGGGAGAGGGGTGATCAGTTGAGTCACCTGTCTCTATCATGGTATGACTGAAGGGGGGGGGAGGGTAGAGGGGTGATCAGTAGAGTCATCTGTCTCTATAATGGTATGACTGAAGGGGAGAGGGGTGATCAGTTGAGTCACCTGTCTCTATCATGGTATGACTGAAGGGGAGAGGGGTGATCAGTTGAGTCACCTGTCTCTATCATGGTATGACTGAAGGGGGGGGGAGGGTAGAGGGGTGATCAGTTGAGTCACCTGTCTCTATCATGGTATGACTGAAGGGGAGGGGGGGGAGGGTAGAGGGGTGATCAATTGAGTCACCTGTCTCTATCATGGTATGACTGAAGGGGGGGGGAGGGTAGAGGGGTGATCAGTTGAGTCACCTGTCTCTATCATGGTATGACTGAAGGGGAGAGGGTAGAGGGATGATCAATTAAGTCACCTGTCTCTATCATGGTATGACTGAAGGGGGGGGAGGGTAGAGGGGTGATCAATTGAGTCACCTGTCTCTATCATGGTATGACTGAAGGGGGGGGGGGGGGGTAGAGGGGTGATCAGTTGAGTCACCTGTCTCTATCATGGTATGACTGAAGGGGGGGGGGGGAGGGTAGAGGGGTGATCAATTGAGTCAGCTGTCTCTATCATGGTATGACTGAAGGGGGGGGGAGGGTAGAGGGGTGATCAGTTGAGTCACCTGTCTCTATCATGGTATGACTGAAGGGGAGAGGGTAGAGGGATGATCAATTAAGTCACCTGTCTCTATCATGGTATGACTGAAGGGGGGGGGGAGGGTAGAGGGGTGATCAATTGAGTCACCTGTCTCTATCATGGTATGACTGAAGGGGGGGGGGGGGGGCAGAGGGGTGATCAATTGAGTCACCTGTCTCTATCATGGTATGACTGAAGGGGGGGGGAGGGTAGAGGGGTGATCAATTGAGTCACCTGTCTCAATCATGGTATGACTGAAGGGGGGGGAGGGTAGAGGGGTGATCAATTGAGTCACCTGTCTCTATCATGGTATGACTGAAGGGGAGAGGGGGAGGGAAGAGGGGTGATCAGTTGAGTCACCTGTCTCTATCATGGTATGACTGAAGGGGAGAGGGTAGAGGGGTGATCAGTTGAGTCACCTGTCTCTATCATGGTATGACTGAAGGGGGGGGGGAGGGTGGCGGGGGGATCAGTTGGGTCACCTGTCTCTATCATGGTATGACTGAAGGGGAGAGGGGTGATCAGTTGTGTCACCTGTCTCGATCATGGTATGACTGAAGGGGAGAGGGTAGAGGGGTGATCAATTGAGTCACCTGTCTCTATCATGGTATGACTGAAGGGGGGGGAGGGTAGAGGGGTGATCAATTGAGTCACCTGTCTCTATCATGGTATGACTGAAAGGGGGGGGAGGGTAGAGGGGTGATCAGTTGAGTCACCTGTCTCTATCATGGTATGACTGAAGGGGAGAGGGTAGAGGGGTGATCAATTGAGTCACCTGTCTCTATCATGGTATGACTGAAGGGGGGGGGGGAGGGTAGAGGGGTGATCAGTTGAGTCACCTGTCTCTATCATGGTATGACTGAAGGGGGGGGGGGGGGAGGGTAGAGGGGTGATCAATTGAGTCACCTGTCTCTATCATGGTATGACTGAAGGGGGGGGGAGGGTAGAGGGGTGATCAGTAGAGTCATCTGTCTCTATAATGGTATGACTGAAGGGGAGAGGGGTGATCAGTTGAGTCACCTGTCTCTATCATGGTATGACTGAAGGGGAGAGGGGTGATCAGTTGAGTCACCTGTCTCTATCATGGTATGACTGAGGGGGGGGGGAGGGTAGAGGGGTGATCAGTTGAGTCACCTGTCTCTATCATGGTATGACTGAAGGGGGGGGGGAGGGTAGAGGGGTGATCAATTGAGTCACCTGTCTCTATCATGGTATGACTGAAGGGGGGGGGGGAGGGTAGAGGGGTGATCAGTTGAGTCACCTGTCTCTATCATGGTATGACTGAAGGGGAGAGGGTAGAGGGGTGATCAATTGAGTCACCTGTCTCTATCATGGTATGACTGAAGGGGGGGTGGAGGGTAGAGGGGTGATCAATTGAGTCACCTGTCTCTATCATGGTATGACTGAAGGGGGGGGGGGGGTGTAGAGGGGTGATCAGTTGAGTCACCTGTCTCTATCATGGTATGACTGAAGGGGGGGGGGGGGTAGAGGGGTGATCAGTTGAGTCACCTGTCTCTATCATGGTATGACTGAAGGGGGGAGAGGGTAGAGGGGAGATCAGTTGAGTCACCTGTCTCTATCATGGTATGACTGAAGGGGGGGGGAGGGAAGAGGGGTGATCAGTTGAGTCACCTGTCTCTATCATGGTATGACTGAAGGGGAGAGGGGTGATCAATTGAGTCACCTGTCTCTATCATGGTATGACTGAAGGGGGGAGAGGGTAGAGGGGTGATCAGTTGAGTCACCTGTCTCTATCATGGTATGACTGAAGGGGAGAGGGGTGATCAGTTGAGTCACCTGTCTCTATCATGGTATGACTGAAGGGGAGAGGGGTGATCAGTTGAGTCACCTGTCTCTATCATGGTATGACTGAAGGGGGGGGGAGGGTAGAGGGGTGATCAGTAGAGTCATCTGTCTCTATAATGGTATGACTGAAGGGGAGAGGGGCGAACAGTTGAGTCACCAGTCTCTATCATGGTATGACTGAAGGGGGGGGAGTGTAGAGGGGTGATCAGTTGAGTCACCTGTCTCTATCATGGTATGACTGAAGGGGAGAGGGTAGAGGGGTGATCAATTGAGTCACCTGTCTCTATCATGGTATGACTGAAGGGGGGGGAGGGTAGAGGGGTGATCAGTTGAGTCACCTGTCTCTATCATGGTATGACTGAAGGGGGGGGGGAGGGTAGAGGGGTGATCAATTGAGTCACCTGTCCCTATCATGGTATGACTGAAGGGGGGGAGGGTAGAGGGGAGATCAGTTGAGTCACCTGTCTCTATCATGGTATGACTGAAGGGGAGAGGGGTGATCAGTTGAGTCACCTGTCTCTATCATGGTATGACTGAAGGGGGGGAGGGTAGAGGGGTGATCAGTTGAGTCACCTGTCTCTATCATGGTATGACTGAAGGGGAGAGGGGTGATCAATTGAGTCACCTGTCCCTATCATGGTATGACTGAAGGGGGGGGGAGGGTAGAGGGGTGATCAATTGAGTCACCTGTCTCTATCATGGTATGACTGAAGGGTAGAGGGGTGATCAATTGAGTCACCTGTCTCTATCATGGTATGACTGAAGGGGAGAGGGGTGATCAGTTGTGTCACCTGTCTCGATCATGGTATGACTGAAGGGGAGAGGGTAGAGGGGTGATCAATTGAGTCACCTGTCTCTATCATGGTATGACTGAAGGGGGGGGAGGGTAGAGGGGTGATCAATTGAGTCACCTGTCTCTATCATGGTATGACGGAAGGGGGGGTGGGTAGGGGGGTGATCAGTTGAGTCACCTGTCTCTATCATGGTATGACTGAAGGGGAGAGGGTAGAGGGGTGATCAATTGAGTCACCTGTCTCTATCATGGTATGACTGAAGGGGGGGGGGGGAAGGGTAGAGGGGTGATCAGTTGAGTCACCTGTCTCTATCATGGTATGACTGAAGGGGGGGGGGGGGGAGAGGGTAGAGGGGTGATCAATTGAGTCACCTGTCTCTATCATGGTATGACTGAAGGGGGGGGGGAGGGTAGAGGGGTGATCAGTAGAGTCATCTGTCTCTATAATGGTATGACTGAAGAGGAGAGGGGTGATCAGTTGAGTCACCTGTCTCTATCATGGTATGACTGAAGGGGAGAGGGGTGATCAGTTGAGTCACCTGTCTCTATCATGGTATGACTGAAGGGGGGGGAGGGTAGAGGGGTGATCAGTTGAGTCACCTGTCTCTATCATGGTATGACTTACGGGGGGGGGGAGGGTAGAGGGGTGATCAATTGAGTCACCTGTCTCTATCATGGTATGACTGAAGGGGGGGGGGGAGGGTAGAGGGGTGATCAGTTGAGTCACCTGTCTCTATCATGGTATGACTGAAGGGGAGAGGGTAGAGGGATGATCAATTACGTCACCTGTCTCTATCATGGTATGACTGAAGGGGGGGGGAGGGTAGAGGGGTGATCAATTGAGTCACCTGTCTCTATCATGGTATGACTGAAGGGGGGGGTAGAGGGGTGATCAGTTGAGTCACCTGTCTCTATCATGGTATGACTGAAGGGGGGGGGAGGGTAGAGGGGTGATCAATTGAGTCACCTGTCTCTATCATGGTATGACTGAAGGGGGGGGGGGAGGGAAGAGTGGTGATCAGTTGTGTCACCTGTCTCTATCATGGTATGACTGAAGGGGAGAGGGTAGAGGGGTGATCAATTGAGTCACCTGTCTCTATCATGGTATGACTGAAGGGGGGAGAGGGTAGAGGGGTGATCAGTTGAGTCACCTGTCTATGGTATGTCTGAAGGGGAGAGGGGTGATCAGTTGAGTCACCTGTCTCTATCATGGTATGACTGAAGGGGAGAGGGGTGATCAGTTGAGTCACCTGTCTCTATCATGGTATGACTGAAGGGGGGGGAGGGTAGAGGGGTGATCAGTAGAGTCATCTGTCTCTATAATGGTATGACTGAAGGGGAGAGGGGTGATCAGTTGAGTCACCTGTCTCTATCATGGTATGACTGAAGGGGAGAGGGGTGATCAGTTGAGTCACCTGTCTCTATCATGGTATGACTGAAGGGGGGGGAGGGTAGAGGGGTGATCAGTTGAGTCACCTGTCTCTATCATGGTATGACTGAAGGGGGGGGAGGAGGGTAGAGGGGTGATCAGTAGAGTCATCTGTCTCTATAATGGTATGACTGAAGGGGAGAGGGGTGATCAGTTGAGTCACCTGTCTCTATCATGGTATGACTGAAGGGGAGAGGGGTGATCAGTTGAGTCACCTGTCTCTATCATGGTATGACTGAAGGGGGAAGGGAGGGTAGAGGGGTGATCAGTTGAGTCACCTGTCTCTATCATGGTATGACTGAAGGGGGGGGGGGAGGGTAGAGGGGTGATCAATTGAGTCACCTGTCTCTATCATGGTATGACTGAAGGGGGGGGGAGGGTAGAGGGGTGATCAGTTGAGTCACCTGTCTCTATCATGGTATGACTGAAGGGGAGAGGGTAGAGGGATGATCAATTAAGTCACCTGTCTCTATCATGGTATGACTGAAGGGGGGGGGAGGGTAGAGGGGTGATCAATTGAGTCACCTGTCTCTATCATGGTATGACTGAAGGGGGGGGGGGGTAGAGGGGTGATCAGTTGAGTCACCTGTCTCTATCATGGTATGACTGAAGGGGGGGGGGAGGGCAGAGGGGTGATCAGTTGAGTCACCTGTCTCTATCATGGTATGACTGAAGGGGGGGGGAGGGTAGAGGGGTGATCAATTGAGTCACCTGTCTCTATCATGGTATGACTGAAGGGGGGGGGGAGGGAAGAGGGGTGATCAGTTGAGTCACCTGTCTCTATCATGGTATGACTGAAGGGGAGAGGGTAGAGGGGTGATCAATTGAGTCACCTGTCTCTATCATGGTATGACTGAAGGGGGGGAGGGTAGAAGGGTGATCAGTTGAGTCACCTGTCACTATCATGGTATGACTGAAGGGGAGAGGGTAGAGGGGTGATCAATTGAGTCACCTGTCTCTATCATGGTATGACTGAAGGGGGGGGAGGGTAGAGGGGTGATCAATTGAGTCACCTGTCTCTATCATGGTATGACTGAAGGGGAGAGGGGCGATCAGTTGAGTCACCTGTCTCTATCATGGTATGACTGAAGGGGAGAGGGTAGAGGGGTGATCAATTGAGTCACCTGTCTCTATCATGGTATGACTGAAGGGGGGGGGAGGGTAGAGGGGTGATCAGTTGAGTCACCTGTCTCTATCATGGTATGACTGAAGGGGAGAGGGTAGAGGGGTGATCAATTGAGTCACCTGTCTCTATCATGGTATGACTGAAGGGGGGGGGGAGGGTAGAGGGGTGATCAGTTGAGTCACCTGTCTCTATCATGGTATGACTGAAGGGGAGAGGGGTGATCAGTTGAGTCACCTGTCTCTATCATGGTATGACTGAAGGGGGGGGAGGGTAGAGGGGTGATCAGTTGAGTCACCTGTCTCTATCATGGTATGACTGAAGGGGAGAGGGTAGAGGGGTGATCAATTGAGTCACCTGTCTCTATCATGGTATGACTGAAGGGGAGAGGGGTGATCAGTTGAGTCACCTGTCTCTATCATGGTATGACTGAAGGGGAGAGGGGTGATCAATTGAGTCACCTGTCTCTATCATGGTATGACTGAAGGGGGGGGAGGGTAGAGGGGTGTGACGGAAGGGGAGAGGGTAGAGGCGTGATCAATTGAGTCACCTGTCTCAATCATGGTATGACTGAAGGGAAGAGGGGTGATCAGTTGAGTCACCTGTCTCTATCATGGTATGACTGAAGGGGGGGGAGGATAGAGGGGGGTGACTGAAGGGGAGAGGGGAGAGGGGTGATCAATTGAGTCACCTGTCTCTATCATGGTATGACTGAAGGGGGGGGGAGGGTAGAGGGGTGATCAGTTGAGTCACCTGTCTCTATCATGGTATGACTGAAGGGGAGAGGGGTGATCAGTTGAGTCACCTGTCTCTATCATGGTATGACTGAAGGGGAGAGGGTAGAGGGGTGATCAATTGAGTCACCTGTCTCTATCATGGTATGACTGAAGGGGGGGGGGAGGGTAGAGGGGTGATCAGTTGAGTCACCTGTCTCTATCATGGTATGACTGAAGGGGAGAGGGTAGAGGGGTGATCAATTGAGTCACCTGTCTCTATCATGGTATGACTGAAGGGGAGAGGGTAGAGGGGTGATCAATTGAGTCACCTGTCTCTATCATGGTATGACTGAAGGGGAGAGGGGTGATCAGTTGAATCACCTGTCTCTATCATGGTATGACTGAAGGGGGGGGGATAGTAGAGGGGTGATCAATTGAGTCACCTGTCTCTATCATGGTATGACTGAAGGGGGGGGGGGAGGGTAGAGGGGTGATCAATTGAGTCACCTGTCTCTATCATGGTATGACTGAAGGGGAGAGGGGTGATCAGTTGAGTCACCTGTCTCTATCATGGTATGACTGAAGGGGAGATCAATTGAGTCACCTGTCTCTATCATGGTATGACTGAAGGGGGGGGGAGGGTAGAGGGGTGATCAGTTGTGTCACCTGTCTCTATCATGGCATGACTGAAGGGGAGAGGGTAGAGGGGTGATCAATTGAGTCACCTGTCTCTATCATTGTATGACTGAAGCGGAGAGGGGTGATCAATTGAGTCACCTGTCTCTATCATGGTATGACTGAAGGGGGGAGGAGGGTATAGGGGTGATCAGTTGAGTCACCTGTCTCTATCATGGTATGACTGAAGGGGAGAGGGGCGAACAGTTGAGTCACCAGTCTCTATCATGGTATGACTGAAGGGGGGGGGAGGGTAGAGGGGTGATCAGTTGAGTCACCTGTCTCTATCATGGTATGACTGAAGGTGAGAGGGTAGAGGGGTGATCAATTGAGTCACCTGTCTCTATCATGGTATGACTGAAGGGGGGGGAGAGTAGAAGGGTGATCAGTTCAGTCACCTGTCTCTATCATGGTATGATCGAAGGGGGGAGGGTAGAGAGATGATCAGTTGAGTCACCTGTCTCTATCATGGTATGACTGAAGGGGGAGGGTAGAGGGGAGATCAGTTGAGTCACCTGTCTCTATCATGGTATGACTGAAGGGGGAGGGCTTATCAGTTGAGTCACCTGTCTCTATCATGGTATGACTGAAGGGGGGGAGGGTAGAGGGGTGATCAGTTGAGTCACCTGTCTCTATCATGGTATGACTGAAGGGGAGAGGGTAGAGGGGTGATCAATTGAGTCACCTGTCTCTATCATGGTATGACT
>CM056584.1:88814730-88858753 GCA_029721435.1 Gymnothorax reevesii | reverse complement strand
CATAGTATGACTGAAGGGGAGAGGGGTGACCAATTGTGTCACCTGTCTCTATCATGGTATGACTGATGGGGAGAGGGTAGAGGGGTGATCAATTGAGTCACCTGTCTCTATCATGGTATGACTGAAGGGGAGAGGTGTGATCAGTTGAGTCACCTGTCTCTATCTTGGTATGACTGAAGGGGGGGGGAGGGGTGATCAATTGAGTCACCTGTCTCTATCATGGTATGACTGAAGGGGGGGAGAGGGTAGAGAGGTGATCAGTTGAGTCACCTGTCTCTATCATGGTATGACTGAAGGGGAGAGGGGTGATCAATTGAGTCACCTGTCTCTATCATGGTATGACTGAAGGGTAGAGGGGGTGATCAGTTGAGTCACCTGTCTCTATCATGGTATGACTGAAGGGGAGAGGGGTGATCAGTTGAGTCACCTGTCTCTATCATGGTATGACTGAAGGGGGGGGGAGGGTAGAGGGATGATCAGTTGAGTCACCTGTCTCTATCATGGTGTGACTGAAGGGGGGGGGGTGATCAGTTGAGTCACCTGTCTCTATCATGGTATGACTGAAGGGGGGGAGAGGGTAGAGGGGTGATCAATTGAGTCACCTGTCTCTATCATGGTATGACTGAAGGGGAGAGGGGGTGATCAGTTGAGTCACCTGTCTCTATCATGGTATGACTGAAGGGGGGGGGGAAGGGGAGAGGAGTGATCAGTTGAGTCACCTGCCTCTATCATGGTATGACTGAAGGGGGGGGGAGGGGAGAGGGGTGATCAGTTGAGTCACCTGTCTCTATCATGGTATGACTGAAGTGGGGGAGAGGGTAGAGGGGGGATCAATTGGGTCACCTGGCTTTATCATGGTATGACTGAAGGGGAGAGGGGTGATCAGTTGAGTCACCTGTCTCTATCATGGTATGACTGAAGGGGGGAGGGTAGAGGGGTGATCAGTTGAGTCACCTGTCTCTATCATGGTATGACTGAAGGGGAGAGGGGTGATCAGTTGAGTCACCTGTCTCTATCATGGTATGACTGAAGGGGAGAGGGGTGATCAATTGAGTCACCTGTCTCTATCATGGTATGACTGAAGGGGGGGAGAGGGTAGAGGGGTGATCAATTGAGTCACCTGTCTCTATCATGGTATGACTGAAGGGAAGAGGGGTGATCAGTTGAGTCACCTGTCTCTATCATGGTATGACTGAAGGGGAGAGGGGTGATCAGTTGAGTCACCTGTCTCTATCATGGTATGACTGAAGTGGGGGGGAGGGCAGAGGGGTGATCAGTTGAGTCACCTGTCTCTATCATGGTATGACTGAAGAGGAGAGGGGTGATCAATTGAGTCACCTGTCTCTATCATGGTATGACTGAAGGGGAGAGGGGTGATCAGTTGAGTCACCTGTCTCTATCATGGTATGACTGAAGGGGGGGAGAGGGTAGAGGGGTGATCAGTTGAGTCACCTGTCTCTATCATGGTATGACTGAAGGGGGGGAGAGGGTAGAGGGGTGATCAGTTGAGTCACCTGTCTCTATCATGGTATGACTGAAGGGGAGAGGGGTGATCAGTTGAGTCACCTGTCTCTATCATGGTATGACTGAAGGGGGGGAGAGGGTAGAGGGGTGATCAGTTGAGTCACCTGTCTCTATCATGGTATGACTGAAGGTGGGGGGAGGGTAGAGGGGTGATCAGTTGAGTCACCTGTCTCTATCATGGTATGACTGAAGGTGGGGGAGGGTAGAGGGGTGATCAGTTGAGTCACCTGTCTCTATCATGGTATGACTGAAGGGGGGGGGAAGAGGAGAGGGGTGATCAGTTGAGTCACTTGTCTCTATCATGGTATGACTGAAGGGGGGGAGAGGGTAGAGGAGTGATCTATTGACTCACCTGTCTCTATCATGGTATGATTGAAGGGGAGAGGGGTGATCAGTTGAGTCATCTGTCTCTATCATGGTATGACTGAAGGGGGGGAGAGGGTAGAGGAGTGATCAATTGAGTCACCTGTCTCTATCATGGTATGACTGAAGGGGGGGAGAGGGTAGAGGGGTGATCAGTTGAGTCACCTGTCTCTATCATGGTATGACTGAAGGGGAGAGGGGCAATCAGTTGAGTCACCTGTCTCTATCATGGTATGACTGAAGGGGGGGGGGAGGGGAGAGGGGTGATCAGTTGAGTCACCTGTCTCTATCATGGTATGACTGAAGGGGGGGGAGGGGAGAGGGGGTGATCAGTTGAGTCACCTGTCTCTATCATGGTATGACTGAAGGGGGGGGGAGGGTAGAGGGGTGATCAGTTGAGTCACCTGTCTCTATCATGGTATGACTGAAGGGGAGAGGGGTAATCGATTGAGTCACCTGTCTCTATCATGGTATGACTGAAGGGGGGGAGAGGGTAGAGGGGTGATCAATTGAGTCACCTGTCTCTATCATGGTATGACTGAAGGGGAGGGAGGGTAGAGGGGGTGATCAGTTGAGTCACCTGTCTCTATCATGGTATGACTGAAGGGGAGAGGGGTGATCAGTTGAGTTCCCCTGTCTCTATCATGGTATGACTGAAGGGGAGAGGGGTGATCAGTTGAGTCACCTGTCTCTATCATGGTATGACTGAAGGGGGGGGGGGAGGGGTGATCAGTTGAGTCCCCTGTCTCTATCATGGTATGACTGAAGGGGGGGAGAGGGTAGAGGGGTGATCAGTTGATTCACCTGTCTCTATCATGGTATGACTGAAGGGGAGAGGGGTGATCAATTGAGTCACCTGTCTCTATCATGGTATGACTGAAGGGGGGGAGAGGGTAGAGGGGTGATCAGTTGTGTCATCTGTCTCTATCATGGTATGACTGAAGGGGGGGAGAGGGTAGAAGGGTGATCAATTGAGTCACCTGTCTCTATCATGGTATGACTGAAGGGGAGAGGGGTGATCAGTTGAGTCACCTGTCTCTATCATGGTATGACTGAAGGGGAGAGGGGTGATCAGTTGAGTCACCTGTCTCTATCATGGTATGACTGAAGGGGGGGGGGAGGGTAGAGGGATGATCAGTTGAGTCACCTGTCTCTATCATGGTGTGACTGAAGGGGGGGGGGGGTGATCAGTTGAGTCACCTGTCTCTATCATGGTATGACTGAAGGGGGGGAGAGGGTAGAGGGGTGATCAATTGAGTCACCTGTCTCTATCATGTTATGACTGAAGGGGAGAGGGGTGATCAGTTGAGTCACCTGTCTCTATCATGGGTATGACTGAAGGGGGGGGGGAAGGGGAGAGGAGTGATCAGTTGAGTCACCTGTCTCTATCATGGTATGACTGAAGGGGGGGGAGAGGGTAGAGGGGTGATCAATTGAGTCACCTGTCTCTATCATGGTATGACTGAAGGGGAGAGGGCTGATCAGTTGAGTCACCTGTCTCTATCATGGTATGACTGAAGGGGGGAGGGTGGAGGGGGTGATCAGTTGAGTCACCTGTCCTCTATCATGGTATGACTGAAGGGGAGAGGGGTGATCAGTTGAGTCACCTGTCTCTATCATGGTATGACTGAAGGGGAGAGGGGTGATCAATTGAGTCACCTGTCTCTATCATGGTATGACTGAAGGGGGGAGAGGGTAGAGGGGTGATCAATTGAGTCACCTGTCTCTATCATGGTATGACTGAAGGGAAGAGGGGTGATCAGTTGAGTCACCTGTCTCTATCATGGTATGACTGAAGGGGTAGAGGGGTGATCAGTTGAGTCACCTGTCTCTATCATGGTATGACTGAAGTGGGGGGGGAGGGCAGAGGGGTGATCAGTTGAGTCACCTGTCTCTATCATGGTATGACTGAAGGGGAGAGGGGTGATCAATTGAGTCACCTGTCTCTATCATGGTATGACTGAAGGGGAGAGGGTAGAGGGGTGATCAGTTGAGTCACCTGTCTCTATCATGATATGACTGAAGGGGGGGAGAGGGTAGAGGGGTGATCAGTTGAGTCACCTGTCTCTATCATGGTATGACTGAAGGGGGGGGGAGAGGGTAGAGGGGTGATCAGTTGAGTCACCTGTCTCTATCATGGTATGACTGAAGGGGAGAGGGGTGATCAATTGAGTCACCTGTCTCTATCATGGTATGACTGAAGGGGAGAGGGGTGATCAGTTGAGTCACCTGTCTCTATCATGGTATGACTGAAGGGGGGGAGAGGGTAGAGGGGTGATCAATTGAGTCAACTGTCTCTATCATGGTGTGATTGAAGGGGAGAGGGTAGAGGGGTGATCAGTTGAGTCACCTGTCTCTATCATGGTATGACTGAAGGGGGGGAGAGGGTAGAGGGGTGATCAATTGAGTCACCTGTCTCTATCATGGTATGACTGAAGGGGAGAGGGGTGATCAGTTGAGTCACCTGTCTCTATCATGGTATGACTGAAGGGGGGGAGAGGGTAGAGGGGTGATCAATTGAGTCACCTGTCTCTATCATGGTATGACTGAAGGGGAGAGGGGTGATCAGTTGAGTCACCTGTCTCTATCATGGTATGACTGAAGGGGGGGGGAGGGTAGAGGGGTGATCAGTTGAGTCACCTGTCTCTATCATGGAATGACTGAAGGGGAGAGGGGTGATCAGTTGAGTCACCTGTCTCTATCATGGTATGACTGAAGGGGGGGGGTGATCAGTTGAGTCACCTGTCTCTATCATGGTATGACTGAAGGGGGGGAGAGGGTAGAGGGGTGATCAATTGAGTCACCTGACTCTATCATGGTATGACTGAAGGGGGGAGGGGTGATCAGTTGAGTCACCTGTCTCTATCATGGTATGACTGAAGGGGGGGGGAGGGGAGAGGGGTGATCAGTTGAGTCACCTGTCTCTATCATGGTATGACTGAAGGGGGGGAGAGGGTAGAGGGGTGATCAGTTGAGTCACCTGTCTCTATCATGGTATGACTGAAGGGGAGAGGGGTGATCAATTGAGTCACCTGTCTCTATCATGGTATGACTGAAGGGTGGGAGAGGGTAGAGGGGTGATCAGTTGTGTCACCTGTCTCTATCATGGTATGACTGAAGGGGGGGAGAGGGGTGATCAGTTGAGTCACCTGTCTCTATCATGGTATGACTGAAGGGGAGAGGGGTGATCAGTTGAGTCACCTGTCTCTATCATGGTATGACTGAAGGGGAGAGGGGTGATCAGTTGAGTCACCTGTCTCTATCATGGTATGACTGAAGGGGGGGGGGAGGGTAGAGGGGCGGTCAGTTGAGTCACCTGTCTCTATCATGGTATGACTGAAGGGGGGGGGGTGTTCAGTTGAGTCACCTGTCTCTATCATTGTATGACTGAAGGGGGGGGGGAGGGGTGATCAGTTGAGTCACCTGTCTCTATCATGGTATGACTGAAGGGGGGGGGAGGGGGAGAGGGATGATCAGTTGAGTCACCTGTCTCTATCATGGTATGACTGAAGGGGGGGAGAGGGTAGAGGGGTAATCAATTGAGTCACCTGTCTCTATCATGGTATGACTGAAGGGGAGAGGGGTGATCAGTTGAGTCACCTGTCTCTATCATGGTATGACTGAAGGGGGGAGGGTAGAGGGGTGATCAGTTGAGTCACCTGTCTCTATCATGGTATGACTGAAGGGGAGA
Organism: Gymnothorax reevesii; assembly: GCA_029721435.1. Lineage (NCBI taxonomy): Eukaryota > Metazoa > Chordata > Actinopteri > Anguilliformes > Muraenidae > Gymnothorax > Gymnothorax reevesii. Next base: position 88,853,175 of record CM056584.1, on the reverse strand, counting down.
GGGGTGATCAGTTGAGTCACCTGTCTCTATCATGGTATGACTGAAGGGGAGAGGGGTGATCAATTGAGTCACCTGTCTCTATCATGGTATGACTGAAGGGGGCGAGAGGGTAGAGGGGTGATCAATTGAGTCACCTGTCTCTATCATGGTATGACTGAAGGGAAGAGGGGTGATCAGTTGAGTCACCTGTCTCTATCATGGTATGACTGAAGGGGAGAGGGGTGATCAGTTGAGTCACCTGTCTCTATCATGGTATGACTGAAGGGGGGGGGAGGGCAGAGGGGTGATCAGTTGAGTCACCTGTCTCTATCATGGTATGACTGAAGGGGAGAGGGGTGATCAATTGAGTCACCTGTCTCTATCATGGTATGACTGAAGGGGAGAGGGGGGGTCAGTTGAGTGACCTGTCTCTATCATGGTATGACTGAAGGGGGGGAGAGGGTAGAGGGGTGATCAGTTGAGTCACCTGTCTCTATCATGGTATGACTGAAGGGGGGGAGAGGGTAGAGGGGTGATCAGTTGAGTCACCTGTCTCTATCATGGTATGACTGAAGGGGAGAGGGGTGATCAGTTGAGTCACCTGTCTCTATCATGGTATGACTGAAGGGGAGAGGGGTGATCAGTTGAGTCACCTGTCTCTATCATGGTATGACTGAAGGGGGGGGAGAGGGTAGAGGGGTGATCAATTGAGTCAACTGTCTCTATCATGGTATGATTGAAGGGGAGAGGGTAGAGGGGTGATCAATTGAGTCCCCTGTCTCTATCATGGTATGACTGAAGGGGGGGAGAGGGTAGAGGGGTGATCAATTGAGTCACCTGTCTCTATCATGGTATGACTGAAGGGGAGAGGGGTGATCAGTTGAGTCACCTGTCTCTATCATGGTATGACTGGGGGGGGGGAGGGGGTAGAGGGGTGATCAATTGAGCCACCTGTCTCTATCATGGTAGGACTGAGGGGGAGAGGGGTGATCTGTTGAGTCACCTGTCTCTATCATGGTATGACTGAAGGGGGGGGGAGGGTAGAGGGGTGATCAGTTGAGTCACCTGTCTCTATCATGGTATGACTGAAGGGGAGAGGGGTGATCAATTGAGTCACCTGTCTCTATCATGGTATGACTGAAGGGAAGAGGGGTGATCAATTGAGTCACCTGTCTCTATCATGGTATGACTGAAGGGGGGGGGAGGGTAGAGGGATGATCAGTTGAGTCACCTGTCTCTATCTTGGTATGACTGAATGGGGGAAGAGGGGTGATCAGTTGAGTCACCTCTCTCTATCATGGTATCACTGAAGGGGAGAGGGGTGATCAGTTGAGTCACCTGTCTCTATCATGGTATGACTGAAGGGGGGGAGAGAGTAGAGGGGTGATCAATTGAGTCACCTGTCTCTATCATGGTATGACTGAAGGGGAGACGGGTGATCAGTTGAGTCACCTGTCTCTATCATGGTATGACTGAAGGGGGGGAGGGAGGGTAGAGGGGTGATCAATTGAGTCACCTGTCTCTATCATGGTATGACTGAAGGGGAGAGGGGTGATCAGTTGAGTCACCTGTCTCTATCATGGTATGACTGAAGGGGGGGGGAGGGTAGAGGGGTGATCAATTGAGTCACCTGTCTCTATCATGGTATGACTGAAGGGGGGGGGAGGGTAGAGGGGTGATCAGTTGAGTCACCTGTCTCTATCATGGTATGACTGAAGGGGGGGGGAAGGGGAGAGGGGTGATCAGTTGAGTCACTTGTCTCTATCATGGTATGACTGAAGGGGAGAGGGGTGATCTGTTGAGTCATCTGTCTCTATCATGGTATGACTGAAGGGGGGGAGAGGGTAGAGGACTGATCAATTGAGTCACCTGTCTCTATCATGGTATGACTGGGGGGGAGAGGGTAGAGGGGTGATCAGTTGAGTCACCTGTCTCTATCATGGTATGACTGAAGGGGAGAGGAGCGATCAGTTGAGTCACCTGTCTCTATCATGGTATGACTGAAGGGGGGGGGAGGGGAGAGGGGTGATCAGTTGAGTCACCTGTCTCTATCATGGTATGACTGAAGGGGGGGGAGGGGAGAGGGGTGATCAGTTGAGTCACCTGTCTCTATCATGGTATGACTGAAGGGGGGGGGAGGGTAGAGGGGTGATCAGTTGAGTCACCTGTCTCTATCATGGTATGACTGAAGGGGAGAGGGGTGATCGATTGAGTCACCTGTCTCTATCATGGTATGACTGAAGGGGGGGGGAGAGGGTAGAGGGGTGATCAATTGAGTCACCTGTCTCTATCATGGTATGACTGAAGGGGAGGGAGGGTAGAGGGGTGATCAGTTGAGTCACCTGTCTCTATCATGGTATGACTGAAGGGGAGAGGGGTGATCAGTTGAGTCACCTGTCTCTATCATGGTATGACTGAAGGGGGGGGGAGGGGTGATCAGTTGAGTCACCTGTCTCTATCATGGTATGACTGAAGGGGAGAGGGGTGATCAGTTGAGTCACCTGTCTCTATCATGGTATGACTGAAGGGGGGGGGAGGGCAGAGGGGTGATCTGTTGAGTCACCTGTCTCTATCATAGTATGACTGAAGGGGAGAGGGGTGATCAATTGAGTCACCTGTCTCTATCATGGTATGACTGAAGGGGAGAGGGGTGATCAATTGAGTCACCTGTGTCTATCATGGTATGACTGAAGGGGAGAGGTGTGATCAGTTGAGTCACCTGTCTCTATCTTGGTATGACTGAAGGGGGGGGGAGGGGTGATCAGTTGAGTCACCTGTCTCTATCATGGTATGACTGAAGGGGGGGAGAGGGTAGAGGGGTGATCAGTTGAGTCACCTGTCTCTATCATGGTATGACTGAAGGGGAGAGGGGTGATCAATTGAGTCACCTGTCTCTATCATGGTATGACTGAAGGGGAGAGGGGTGATCAGTTGAGTCACCTGTCTCTATCATGGTATGACTGAAGGGGAGAGGGGTGATCAGTTGAGTCACCTGTCTCTATCATGGTATAACTGAAGGGGGGGGGGAGGGTAGAGGGATGATCAGTTGAGTCACCTGTCTCTATCATGGTGTGACTGAAGGGGGGGGGGGTGATCAGTTGAGTCACTCTGTCTCTATCATGGTATGACGGAAGGGGGGGTGAGGGTAGAGGGGTGATCAATTGAGTCCCCTGTCCCTATCATGGTATGACTGAAGGGGAGAGGGGTGATCAATTGAGTCACCTGTCTCTATCATGGTATGACTGAAGGGGGGGGGGGAAGGGGAGAGGAGTGATCAGTTGAGTCACCTGCCTCTATCATGGTATGACTGAAGGGGGGGGGAGGGGAGAGGGGTGATCAGTTGAGTCACCTGTCTCTATCATGGTATGACTGAAGTGGGGGAGAGGGTAGAGGGGTGATCAATTGAGTCACCTGTCTCTATCATGGTATGACTGAAGGGGAGAGGGGTGATCAGTTGAGTCACCTGTCCCTATCATGGTATGACTGAAGGGGGGAGGGTAGAGGGGTGATCAGTTGAGTCACCTGTCTCTATCATGGTATGACTGAAGGGGAGAGGGGTGATCAGTTGAGTCACCTGTCTCTATCATGGTATGACTGAAGGGGAGTAGGGGGGTGTGATCAATTGAGTCACCTGTCTCTATCATGGCATGACTGAAGGGAGGGAGAGGGTAGAGGGGTGATCAATTGAGTCACGTGTCTCTATCATGGTATGACTGAAGGGAAGAGGGGTGATGAGTTGAGTCACCTGTCTCTATCATGGTATGACTGAATGGGAGAGGGGTGATCAGTTTGAGTCACCTGTCTCTATCATGGTATGACTGAAGTGGGGGGGAGGGCAGAGGGGTGATCAGTTGAGTCACCTGTCTCTATCATGGTATGACTGAAGGGGAGAGGGGTGATCAATTGAGTCACCTGTCTCTATCATGGTATGACTGAAGGAGAGGGCGGTGATCAGTTGAGTCACCTGTCTCTATCATGTTATGGCTCAAGGGGGGGAGAGGGTAGAGGGGTGATCAGTTGAGTCACCTGTCTCTATCATGGTATGACTGAAGGGGGGGAGAGGGTAGAGGGGTGAACAGTTGAGTCACCTGTCTCTATCATGGTATGACTGAAGGGGAGAGGGGTGATCAGTTGAGTCACCTGTCTCTATCATGGTATGACTGAAGGGGGGAGAGGGTAGAGGGGAGATCAGTTGAGTCACCTGGCTCTATCATTGTATGACTGAAGGGGGGGGGAGGGAAGAGGGGTGATCAGTTGAGTCACCTGTCTCTATCATGGTATGCCGGAAGGGGGGGGGAGGGTAGAGGGGTGATCAGTTGAGTCACCTGTCTCTATCATGGTATGACTGAAGGGGGGGGGGAAGAGGAGAGGGGTGATCAGTTGAGTCACTTGTCTCTATCATGGTATGACTGAAGGGGAGAGGGGTGATCAGTTGAGTCATCTGTCTCTATCATGGTATGACTGAAAGGGGAGAGAGGGTAGAGGAGGGATCAATTCAGGCACCTGTCTCTAAGATGGTATGACTGAAGGGGGGGGAGAGGGTAGAGGGGTGATCAGTTGAGTCACCTGTCTCTATTATGGTATGATTGAAGGGGAGAGGGGCAATCAGTTGAGTCCCCTGTCTCTATCATGGTATGACTGAAGGGGGGGGGAGGGGAGAAGGGTGATCAGTTGAGTCACCTGTCTCTATCATGGTATGACTGAAGGGGGGGGGAGGGGAGAGGGGTGATCAGTTGAGTCACCTGTCTCTATCATGGTATGACTGAAGGGGGGGGGAGGGTAGAGGGGTGATCAGTTGAGTCACCTGTCTCTATCATGGTATGACTGAAGGGGAGAGGGGTGATCGATTGAGTCACCTGTCTCTATCATGGTATGACTGAAGGGGGGGGAGAGGGTAGAGGGGGTGATCAACTGAGTCGCCTGGCTCTCTCATGGTATGACTGAAGGGGGGGGAGGGTAGAGGGGTGATCAGTTGAGTCACCTGTCTCTATCATGGTATGACTGAAGGGGAGAGGGGTGATCAGTTGAGTCCCCTGTCTCTATCATGGTATGACTGAAGGGGAGAGGGGCGAACAGTTGAGTCACCAGTCTCTATCATGGTACGACTGAAGGCGGGGGGAGGGGTGATCAATTGAGTCACCTGTCTCTATCATGGTATGACTAAAGGGGAGAGGGTAGAGAGGTGATCAATTGAGTCACCTGTCTCTATCATGGTATGACTGAAGGGGAGAGGGGTGATCAGTTGAGTCAACTGTCTCTATCATGGTATGACTGAAGGGGGGGAGAGGGTAGAGGGGTGATCAGTTGTGTCATCTGTCTCTATCATGGTATGACTGAAGGGGGGGAGAGGGTAGAAGGGTGATCAATTGAGTCACCTGTCTCTATCATGGTATGACTGAAGGGGAGAGGGGTGATCAGTTGAGTCACCTGTCTCTATCATGGTATGACTGAAGGGGGAGAGGGGTGATCAGTTGAGTCACCTGTCTCTATCATGGTATGACTGAAGGGGGGGGGGAGGGTAGAGGGATGATCAGTTGAGTCACCTGTCTCTATCATGTGTGACTGAAGGGGGGGGGGGGGGTGATCAGTTGAGTCACCTGTCTCTATCATGGTATGACTGAAGGGGGGGAGAGGGTAGAGGGGGGATCAATTGAGTCACCTGTCTCTATCATGGTATGACTGAAGGGGAGAGGGGTGGTCAGTTGAGGCACCTGTCTCTATCATGGTATGACTGAAGGGGGGGGGGAAGGGGAGAGGAGTGATCAGTTGAGTCACCTGTCTCTATCATGGTATGACTGAAGGGGGGGAGAGGGTAGAGGGGTGATCAATTGAGTCACCTGTCTCTATCATGGTATGACTGAAGGGGAGAGGGGGGATCAGTTGAGTCAGCTGTCTCTATCATGCTATGACTGAAGGGGGGACGGTGGAAGGGTGATCAGTTGAGTCACCTGTCTCTATCATGGTATGACTGAAGGGGAGAGGGGTGATCAGTTGAGTCACCTGTCTCTATCATGGTATGACTGAAGGGGAGAGGGGTGATCAATTGAGTCACCTGTCTCTATCATGGTATGACTGAAGGGGGGGAGAGGGTAGAGGGGTGATCAATTGAGTCACCTGTCTCTATCATGGTATGACTGAAGGGAAGAGGGGTGATCAGTTGAGTCACCTGTCTCTATCATGGTATGACTGAAGGGGAGAGGGGTGATCAGTTGAGTCACCTGTCTCTATCATGGTATGACTGAAGTGGGGGGGAGGGCAGAGGGGTGATCAGTTGAGTCACCTGTCTCTATCATGGTATGACTGAAGAGGAGAGGGGTGATCAATTGAGTCACCTGTCTCTATCATGGTATGACTGAAGGGGAGAGGGTAGAGGGGTGATCAGTTGAGTCACCTGTCTCTATCATGGTATGACTGAAGGGGGGGAGAGGGTAGAGGGGTGATCAGTTGAGTCACCTGTCTCTATCATGGTATGACTGAAGGGGGGGGAGAGGGTAGAGGGGTGATCAGTTGAGTCACCTGTCTCTATCATGGTATGACTGAAGGGGAGAGGGGTGATCAGTTGAGTCACCTGTCTCTATCATGGTATGACTGAAGGGGGAGAGGGGGTGATCAGTTGAGTCACCTGTCTCTATCATGGTATGACTGAAGGGGGGGGAGAGGGTAGAGGGGGTGATCAATTGAGTCAACTGTCTCTATCATGGTATGATTGAAGGGGAGAGGGTAGAGGGGTGATCAGTTGAGTCACCTGTCTCTATCATGGTATGACTGAAGGGGGGGGAAGAGGGTAGAGGGGTGATCAATTGACTCACCTGTCTCTATCATGGTATGACTGAAGGGGAGAGGGGTGATCAGTTGAGTCACCTGTCTCTATCATGGTATGACTGAAGAGGGGGAAGAGGGTAGAGGGGTGATCAGTTGAGTCACCTGTCTCTATCATGGTATGACTGAAGGGGAGAGGGGTGATCAGTTGAGTCACCTGTCTCTATCATGGTATGACTGAAGGGGGGGGGAGGGGAGAGGGGTGATCAGTTGAGTCACCTGTCTCTATCATGGAATGACTGAAGGGGAGAGGGGTGATCAGTTGAGTCACCTGTCTCTATCATGGTATGACTGAAGGGGGGGGTGATCAGTTGAGTCACCTGTCTCTATCATGGTATGACTGAAGGGGGGGAGAGGGTAGAGGGGGTGATCAATTGAGTCACCTGACTCTATCATGGTATGACTGAAAGGGGGGGGAGGGGTGATCAGTTGAGTCACCTGTCTCTATCATGGTATGACTGAAGGGGGGGGGGAGGGGAGAGGGGTGATCAGTTGAGTCACCTGTCTCTATCATGGTATGACTGAAGGGGGGGGGAGAGGAGAGGGGTGATCAGTTGAGTCACCTGTCTCTATCATGGTATGACTGAAGGGGAGAGGGGCGATCAATTGAGTCACCTCTCTCTATCATGGTATGACTGAAGGGGAGAGGGGTGATCAGTTGAGTCACCTGTCTCTATCATGGTATGACTGAAGGGGGGGAGAGGGTAGAGGGGTGATCAATTGAGTCACCTGTCTCTATCATGGTATGACTGAAGGGGGAGAGGGGTGATCAGTTGAGTCACCTGTCTCTATCATGGTATGACTGAAGGGAGAGGGGTGATCAGTTGAGTCACCTGTCTCTATCATGGTATGACTGAAGGGGGGGGGGAGGGTTAGAGGGGATGATCAGTTGAGTCACCTGTCCTCTATCATGGTATGACTGAAGGGGGGGGGGTGTTCAGTTGAGTCACCTGTCTCTATCATTGTATGACTGAAGGGGGGGGGAGGGGTGATCAGTTGAGTCACCTGTCTCTATCATGGTATGACTGAGGGGGGGGGGAGGGGAGAGGGGGTGATCAGTTGAGTCACCTGTCTCTATCATGGTATGACTGAAGGGGGGGAGAGGGTAGAGGGGTAATCAATTGAGTCACCTGTCTCTATCATGGTATGACTGAAGGGGAGAGGGGTGATCAGTTGAGTCACCTGTCTCTATCATGGTATGACTGAAGGGGGGAGGGTAGAGGGGGTGATCAGTTGAGTCACCTGTCTCTATCATGGTATGACAGCAGGGGAGAGGGGGGATCAGGTGAGTCACCTGGCTCTATCATGGTATGACTGAAGGGGGAGAGGGGGTGATCAATTGAGTCACCTGTCTCTATCATGGTATGACTGAAGGGGGCGAGAGGGTAGAGGGGTGATCATTGAGTCACCTGTCTCTATCATGGTATGACTGAAGGGAAGAGGGGTGATCAGTTGAGTCACCTGTCTCTATCATGGTATGACTGAAGGGGAGAGGGGTGATCAGTTGAGTCACCTGTCTCTATCATGGTATGACTGAAGGGGGGGGGGAGAGGACATGGGTGATCAGTTGAGTCACCTGTCTCTATCATGGTATGACTGAAGGGGAGAGGGGTGATCAATTGAGTCACCTGTCTCTATCATGGTATGACTGAAGGGGAGAGGGGTGATCAGTTGAGTCACCTGTCTCTATCATGGTATGACTGAAAGGGGGGAGAGGGTAGAGGGGTGATCAATTGAGTCACCTGTCTCTATCATGGTATGACTGAAGGGGGGGAGAGGGTAGAGGGGTGATCAGTTGAGTCACCTGTCTCTATCATGGTATGACTGAAGGGGAGAGGGGGTGATCAGTTGAGTCACCTGTCTCTATCATGGTATGTGTGAAGGGGAGAGGGGTGATTAGTTGAGTCACCTGTCTCTATCATGGTATGACTGAAGGGGGGGGAGAGGGGTAGAGGGGTGATCAATTGAGTCAACTGTCTCTATCATGGTATGATTGAAGGGGAGAGGGTAGAGGGGTGATCAGTTGAGTCACCTGTCTCTATCATGGTATGACTGAAGGGGGGGAGAGGGTAGAGGGGTGATCAATTGAGTCACCTGTCTCTATCATGGTATGACTGAAGGGGAGAGGGGTGATCTGTTGAGTCACCTGTCTCTATCATGGTATGACTGAAGGGGGGGGAGAGGGTAGAGGGGTGATCAATTGAGTCACCTGTCTCTATCATGGTATGACTGAAGGGGAGAGGGGTGATCTGTTGAGTCACCTGTCTCTATCATGGTATGACTGAAGGGGGGGGGAGGGTAGAGGGGTGATCAGTTGAGTCACCTGTCTCTATCATGGAATGACTGAAGGGGAGAGGGGTGATCAATTGAGTCACCTGTCTCTATCATGGTATGACTGAAGGGAAGAGGGGTGATCAATTGAGTCACCTGTCTCTATCATGGTATGACTGAAGGGGGGGGAGGGTAGAGGGATGATCAGTTGAGTCACCTGTCTCTATCTTGGTATGACTGAATGGGGGAAGAGGGGTGATCAGTTGAGTCCCATCTCTCTATCATGGTATCACTGAAGGGGAGAGGGGTGATCAGTTGAGTCACCTGTCTCTATCATGGTATGACTGAAGGGGGGGAGAGAGTAGAGGGGTGATCAATTGAGTCACCTGTCTCTATCATGGTATGACTGAAGGGGAGAGGGGTGATCAGTTGAGTCACCTGTCTCTATCATGGTATGACTGAAGGGGGGGAGAGGGTAGAGGGGTGATCAATTGAGTCACCTGTCTCTATCATGGTATGACTGAAGGGGAGAGGGGTGATCAATTGAGTCAGCTGTCTCTATCATGGTAGGACGGGAGGGGGGAGGGGGGAGGGGGAGAAGGGTGATCAGTTAAGTCACCTGTCTCTATCATGGTATGACTGAAGGGGGGGGGAGAGGGTAGAGGGGTGATCAATTGAGTCACCTGTCTCTATCATGGTATGACTGAAGGGGGGGAGGGTAGAGGGGTGATCAATTGAGTCACCTGTCTCTATCATGGTATGACTGAAGGGGAGAGGGGTGATCAGTTGAGTCACCTGTCTCCATCATGGTATGACTGAAGGGGGGGGGAAGGGGAGAAGGGTGATCAGTTGAGTCACCTGTCTCTATCATGGTATGACTGAAGGGGGGGAGAGGGTAGAGGGGTGATCAATTGAGTCACCTGTCTCTATCAAGGTATGACTGAAGGGGGGGGGGAGGGTAGAGGGGTGATCAATTGAGTCACCTGTCTCTATCATGGTATGACTGTTGGGGAGAGGGGTGATCAGTTGAGTCACCTGTCTCTATCATGGTATGACTGAAGGGGGGGAGAGGGTAGAGGGGGTGATCAATTGAGTCACCTGTCTCTATCATGGTATGATTGAAGGGGAGAGGGTAGAGGGGTGATCAGTTGAGTCACCTGTCTCTATCATGGTATGACTGAAGGGGGGGAGAGGGTAGAGGGGTGATCAATTGAGTCACCTGTCTCTATCATGGTATGACTGAAGGGGAGAGGAGCGATCAGTTGAGTCACCTGTCTCTATCATGGTATGACTGAAGGGGGGGGGGGGGAGGGGAGAAGGGTGATCAGTTGAGTCACCTGTCTCTATCATGGTATGACTGAAGGGGGGGGAGAGGGTAGAGGGGTGATCAACTGAGTCACCTGTCTCTATCATGGTATGTCTGAAGGGGGGGGGGAGGGTAGAGGGGTGATCAGTTGAGTCACCTGTCTCTATCATGGTATGACTGAAGGGGAGAGGGGTGATCAATTGAGTCACCTTTCTCTATCATGGTATGACTGAAGGGGAGAGGGGTGATCAGTTGAGTCACCTGTCTCTATCATGGTATGACTGAAGGGGGGGGGAGGGGAGAGGGGTGATCAGTTGAGTCACCTGTCTCTATCATGGTATGACTGAAGGGGGGGAGAGGGTAGAGGGGTGATCAGTTTAGTCACCTGTCTCTATCATGGTATGACTGAAGGGGAGAGGGGTGATCAATTGAGTCACCTGTCTCTATCATGGTATGACTGAAGGGGGGGAGAGGGTAGAGGGGTGATCAGTTGTGTCACCTGTCTCTATCATGGTATGACTGAAGGGGGGGAGAGGGTAGAGGGGTGATCAATTGAGTCACCTGTCTCTATCATGGTATGACTGAAGGGGGGGGAGAGGGTTGAGGGGTGATCAGTTGAGTCACCTGACTCTATCATGGTATGACTGAAGGGGAGAGGGGTGATCAGTTGAGTCACCTGTCTCTATCATGGTATGACTGAAGGGGAAAGGGGTGATCAGTTGAGTCACCTGTCTCTATCAAGGTATGACTGAAGGGGGGGGGAGGGTAGAGGGATGATCAGTTGAGTCACCTGTCTCTATCATGGTATGACTGAAGGGGGGGGGAGGGGAGAGGGGTGATCAGTTGAGTCACCTGTCTCTATCATGGTATGACTGAAGGGGGGGAGAGGGTAGAGGGGTGATCAATTGAGTCACCTGTCTCTATCATGGTATGACTGAAGGGGAGAGGGGTGATCAGTTGAGTCACCTGTCTCTATCATGGTATGACTGAAGGGGAGAGGGGCGATCAGTTGAGTCACCTGTCTCTATCATGGTATGACTGAAGGGGGGGGGAGGGGAGAAGGGTGATCAGTTGAGTCACCTGTCTCTATCATGGTATGACTGAAGGAGGGGAGAGGGTAGAGGGGTGATCAATTGAGTCACCTGTCTCTATCATGGTATGACTGAAGGGGAGAGGGGTGATCAGTTGAGTCACCTGTCTCTATTATGGTATGACTGAAGGGGGGGGGAGGGGAGAGGGGAGAGGGGTGATCAGTTGAGTCACCTGTCTCTATCATGGTATGACTGAAGGGGGGGGAGAGAGTAGAGGGGTGATCAGTTGAGTCACCTGTCTCTATCATGGTATGACTGAAGGGGAGAGGGGTGATCAATTGAGTCACCTGTCTCTATTATGGTATGACTGAAGGGGAGAGGGGTGATCAGTTGAGTCACCTGTCTCTATCATGGTATGACTGAAGGGGAGAGGGGTGATCAGTTGAGTCACCTGTCTCTATCATGGTATGACTGAAGGGGGGGGAGAGGTAGAGGGATGATCAGTTGAGTCACCTGTCTCTATTATGGTATGACTGAAGGGGGGGGGAGGGTAGAGGGATGATCAGTTGAGTCACCTAATTCTATAATGGTATGACTGAAGGGGGGGGGGAGGGGAGAGGGGTGATCAGTTGAGTCACCTGTCTCTATCATGGTATGACTGAAGGGGGGGAGAGGGTAGAGGGGGGATCAATTGAGTCACCTGTCTCTATCATGGTATGACTGAAGGGGAGAGGGGAGATCAGTTGAGTCACCTGTCTCTATCATGGTATGACTGAAGGGGGGGGGGTTGGTAGAGGGGTGATCAATTGACTCACCTGTCTCTATCATGGTATGATTGAAGGGGAGAGGGTAGAGGGGTGATCAGTTGAGTCACCTGTCTCTATCATGGTATGACTGAAGGGGGGGGAGAGGGTAGAGGGGTGATCAATTGAGTCACCTGTCTCTATCATGGTATGACTGAAGGGGAGAAGGGTGATCAGTTGAGTCACCTGTCTCTATCATGGTATGACTGAAGGGGGGGGGGAGGGTAGAGGGGGTGATCAGTTGAGTCACCTGTCTCTATCATGGAATGACTGAAGTAGAGAGGGGTGATCAATTGAGTCACCTGTCTCTATCATGGTATGACTGAAGGGGAGAGGGTAGAGGGGTGATCAATTGAGTCACCTGTCTCTATCATGGTATGACTGAAGGGGGGGGGAGGGTAGAGGGATGATCAGTTGAGTCACCTGTCTCTATCATGGTATGACTGAAGGGGGGAAGAGGGTAGAGGGGTGATCAGTTGAGTCACCTCTCTCTATCATGGAATGACTGAAGGGGAGAGGGGTGATCAGTTGAGTCACCTGTCTCTATCATGGTATGACTGAAGGGAGGGAGAGGGTAGAGGGGTGATCAATTGAGTCACCTGTCTCTATCATGGTATGACTGAAGGGGAGAGGGGCGATTAGTTGAGTCACCTGTCTCTATCATGGTATGACTGAAGGGGGGGAGAGGGTAGAGGGGTGATCAATTGAGTCACCTGTCTCTATCATGGTATGATTGAAGGGGAGAGGGTAGAGGGGTGATCAGTTGAGTCACCTGTCTCTATCATGGTATGACTGAAGGGGGGGGGAGAGGGTAGAGGGGTGATCAATTGAGTCACCTGTCTCTATCATGGTATGACTGAAGGGGAGAGGGGTGATCAGTTGAGTCACCTGTCTCTATCATGGCATGACTGAAGGGGGGGGGAGGGGAGAGGAGTGATCAGTTGCCCCCCCTGTCTCTAACATAATATGACTGAAGGGGGGGGAGGGTAGAGGGGTGACCAGTTGAGTCACCTGTCTCTATCATGGATTGACTGAAGGGGAGAGGGTTGATCAATTGAGTCACCTGTCTCTATCATGGTATGACTGAAGTGGAGAGGGTAGAGGGGTGATCAATTGAGTCACCTGTCTCTATCATGGTATGACTGAAGGGGGGGAGAGGGTAGAGGGGTGATCAGTTGTGTCACCTGTCTCTATCATGGTATGACTGAAGGGGGGGAGAGGGTAGAGGGGTGATCAATTGAGTGACCTGTCTCTATCATGGTATGACTGAAGGGGAGAGGGGTGATCAGTTGAGTCACCTGTCTCTATCATGGTATGACTGAAGGGGAGAGGGGTGATCAGTTGAGTCACCTGTCTCTATCATGGTATGACTGAAGGGGGGGGGAGGGCAGAGGGGTGATCGGTTGAGTCACCTGTCTCTATCATGGTATGACTGAAGGGGGGGGGAGGGTAGAGGGATGATCAGTTGAGTCACCTGTCTCTATAATGGTATGACTGAAGGGGGGGGGAGGGCAGAGGGGTGATCAGTTGAGTCACCTGTCTCTATCATGGTATGACTGAAGGGGGGGAAGAGGGTAGAGGGGTGATCAATTGAGTCACCTGTCTCTATCATGGTATGACTGAAGGGGAGAGGGGTGATCAGTTGAGTCACCTGTCTCTATCATGGTATGACTGAAGAGGGGGAAGAGGGTAGAGGGGTGATCAATTGAGTCACCTGTCTCTATCATGGTATGATTGAAGGGGAGAGGGTAGAGGGGTGATCAGTTGAGTCACCTGTCTCTATCATGGTATGACTGAAGGGGGGGAGAGGGTAGAGGGGTGATCAATTGAGTCACCTGTCTCTATCATGGTATGACTGAAGGGGAGAGGGGTGATCAGTTGAGTCACCTGTCTCTATCATGGTATGACTGAAGGGGGGGGAGGGCAGAGGGGTGACCAGTTGAGTCACCTGTCTCTATCATGGTATGACTGAAGGGGAGAGGGGTGATCAATTGAGTCACCTGTCTCTATCATGGTATGATTGAAGGGGAGAGGGTAGAGGGGTGATCAATTGAGTCACCTGTCTCTATCATGGTATGACTGAAGGGGAGAGGGGTGATCAGTTGAGTCACCTGTCTCTATCATGGTATGACTGAAGGGGAGAGGGGCGATCAGTTGAGTCACCTGTCTCTATCATGGTATGACTGAAGGGGGGGGGAGGGGAGAAGGGTGATCAGTTGAGTCACCTGTCTCTATCATGGTATGACTGAAGGAGGGGAGAGGGTAGAGGGGTGATCAATTGAGTCACCTGTCTCTATCATGGTATGACTGAAGGGGAGAGGGGTGATCAGTTGAGTCACCTGTCTCTATCATGGTATGAGAGCAGGGGGGGGGGGGGGAGGGTAGAGGGGTGATCAGTTGAGTCACCTGTCTCTATCATGGTATGACTGAAGGGGGGGGAGAGGGTAGAGGGGTGATCAGTTGAGTCACCTGTCTCTATCATGGTATGACTGAAGGGGAGAGGGGTGATCAATTGAGTCACCTGTCTCTATCATGGTATGACTGAAGGGGAGAGGGGTGATCAGTTGAGTCACCTGTCTCTATCATGGTATGACTGAAGGGGAGAGGGGTGATCAGTTGAGTCACCTGTCTCTATCATGGTATGACTGAAGGGGGGGGGAGGGTAGAGGGATGATCAGTTGAGTCACCTGTCTCTATCATGGTATGACTGAAGGGGGGGGGGAGGGTAGAGGGATGATCAGTTGAGTCACCTAATTCTATAATGGTATGACTGAAGGGGGGGGGGAGGGGAGAGGGGTGATCAGTTGAGTCACCTGTCTCTATCATGGTATGACTGAAGGGGGGGAGAGGGTAGAGGGGGGATCAATTGAGTCACCTGTCTCTATCATGGTATGACTGAAGGGGAGAGGGGAGATCAGTTGAGTCACCTGTCTCTATCATGGTATGACTGAAGGGGGGGAGTGGGTAGAGGGGTGATCAATTGAGTCACCTGTCTCTATCATGGTATGATTGAAGGGGAGAGGGTAGAGGGGTGATCAGTTGAGTCACCTGTCTCTATCATGGTATGACTGAAGGGGGGGAGAGGGTAGAGGGGTGATCAAGTGTGTCACCTGTCTCTATCATGGTATGACTGAAGGGGAGAAGGGTGATCAGTTGAGTCACCTGTCTCTATCATGGTATGACTGAAGGGGGGGGGAAGGTAGAGGGGTGATCAATTGAGTCACCTGTCGCTATCATGCTATGACTGAAGGAGAGAGGGGTGATCAATTGAGTCACCTGTCTCTATCATGGTATGACTGAAGGGGAGAGGGTAGAGGGGTGATCAATTGAGTCACCTGTCTCTATCATGGTATGACTGAAGGGGGGGGGGAGGGTAGAGGGATGATCAGTTGAGTCACCTGTCTCTATCATGGTATGACTGAAGGGGGGAAGAGGGTAGAGGGGTGATCAGTTGAGTCACCTCTCTCTATCATGGTATGACTGAAGGGGAGAGGGGTGATCAGTTGAGTCACCTGTCTCTATCATGGTATGACTGAAGGGGGGGAGAGGGTAGAGGGGTGATCAATTGAGTCACCTGTCTCTATCATGGTATGACTGAAGGGGAGAGGGGTGATCAGTTGAGTCACCTGTCTCTATCATGGTATGACTGAAGGGGGGGAGAGGGTAGAGGGGGGATCAATTGAGTCACCTGTCTCTATCATGGTATGATTGAAGGGGAGAGGGTAGAGGGGTGATCAGTTGAGTCACCTGTCTCTATCATGGTATGACTGAAGGGGGGGGAGAGGGTAGAGGGGTGATCAATTGAGTCACCTGTCTCTATCATGGTATGACTGAAGGGGAGAGGGGTGATCAGTTGAGTCACCTGTCTCTATCATGGCATGACTGAAGGGGGGGGGAGGGGAGAGGAGTGATCAGTTGAGTCACCTGTCTCTATCATAATATGACTGAAGGGGGGGGAGGGTAGAGGGGTGACCAGTTGAGTCCCCTGTCTCTATCATGGATTGACTGAAGGGGAGAGGGTTGATCAATTGAGTCACCTGTCTCTATCATGGTATGACTGAAGGGGAGAGGGTAGAGGGGTGATCAATTGAGTCACCTGTCTCTATCATGGTATGACTGAAGGGGGGGGAGAGGGTAGAGGGGTGATCAGTTGTGTCACCTGTCTCTATCATGGTATGACTGAAGGGGGGGAGAGGGTAGAGGGGTGATCAATTGAGTGACCTGTCTCTATCATGGTATGACTGAAGGGGAGAGAGGGTGATCAGTTGAGTCACCTGTCTCTATCATGGTATGACTGAAGGGGAGAGGGGTGATCAGTTGAGTCACCTGTCTCTATCATGGTATGACTGAAGGGGGGGGGGAGGGTAGAGGGATGATCAGTTGAGTCACCTGTCTCTATCATGGTATGACTGAAGGGGGGGGGAGGGTAGAGGGATGATCAGTTGAGTCACCTGTCTCTATAATGGTATGACTGAAGGAGGGGGGAGGGGAGAGGGGTGATCAGTTGAGTCACCTGTCTCTATCATGGTATGACTGAAGGGAGGGAGAGGGTAGAGGGGTGATCAATTGAGTCACCTGTCTCTATCATGGTATGACTGAAGGGGAGAGGGGTGATCAGTTGAGTCACCTGTCTCTATCATGGTATGACTGAAGGGGGGGGAGTGGGTAGAGGGGTGATCAATTGAGTCACCTGTCTCTATCATGGTATGATTGAAGGGGAGAGGGTAGAGGGGTGCTCTGTTGACTCACCTGTCTTTATCTTGGTATGACTGAAGGGGGGGGAGAGGGTAGAGGGGTGATCAATTGAGTCACCTGTCTCTATCATGGTATGACTGAAGGGGAGAGGGGTGATCAGTTGAGTCACCTGTCTCTATCATGGTATGACTGAAGGGGGGGGAGGGCAGAGGGGTGACCAGTTGAGTCACCTGTCTCTATCATGGTATGACTGAAGGGGAGAGGGGTGATCAATTGAGTCACCTGTCTCTATCATGGTATGACTGAAGGGGAGAGGGTAGAGGGGTGATCAGTTGAGTCACCTGTCTCTATCATGGTATGACTGAAGGGGGGGAGAGGGTAGAGGGGTGATCAATTGAGTCACCTGTCTCTATCATGGTATGACTGAAGGGGGGGAGAGGGTAGAGGGGAGATCAATTGAGTCACCTGTCTCTATCATGGTATGACAGAAGGGGAGAGGGGTGATCGGTTGAGTCATCTGCCCCTATCATGCTATGACTGAAGTGGAGAGGGGTGATCAGTCGAGCCACGTGTCTCTATCATGGTATGACTGAAGGGGAGAGGGGTGATCATTTGAGTCACCTGTCTCTATCATGGTATGACTGAAGAGGAGGAGAGGGTAGAGGGGAGATCAGTTGAGTCACCTGTCTCTATCATGGTATGACTGAAGGGGAGAGGGGTGATCAGTTGAGTCACCTGTCTCTATCATGGTATGACTGAAGGGGAGAGGGTAGAGGGGTCATCAATTGAGTCACCTGTCTCTATCATGGTATGACTGAAGGGGAGAGGGTAGAGGGGTGATCAATTGAGTCACCTGTCTCTATCATGGTATGACTGAAGGGGAGAGGGTAGAGGGGTGATCAGTTGAGTCACCTGTCTCTATCATGGTATGACTGAAGGGTAGAGGGGTGATCAGTTGAGTCACCTGTCTCTATCATGGTATGACTGAAGGGGGGTAGAGGGGTGATCAATTGAGTCACCTGTCTCTATCATGGTATGACTGAAGGGGAGAGGGGTGATCAGTTGAGTCACCTGTCTCTATCATGGCATGACTGAGGGGGGGGAGAGGGTAGAGGGGTGATCAATTGAGTCACCTGTCTCTATCATGGTATGACTGAAGGGGGGGGAGGGTAGAGGGGTGATCAGTTGATTCACCTGTCTCTATCATGGATTGACTCAAGGGGAGAGGGGTGATCAATTGAGTCACCTGTCTCTATCATGGTATGACTGAAGGGGAGAGGGTAGAGGGGTGATCAATTGAGTCACCTGTCTCTATCATGGTATGACTGAAGGGGGGGGGAGGGTAGAGGGATGATCAGTTGAGTCACCTGTCTCTATCATGGTATGACTGAAGGGGGGGGGGGGGGAGGGGAGAGGGGTGATCAGTTGTGTCACCTGTCTCTATCATGGTTTGACTGAAGGGGAGAGGGGTGATCAGTTGAGTCACCTGTCTCTATCATGGTATGACTGAAGGGGAGAGGGTAGAGAGGTTATCAGTTGAGTCACCTGTCTCTATCATGGTATGACTGAAGGGGAGAGGGGTGATCAGTTGAGTCACCTGTCTCTATCATGGTATGACTGAAGGGGGGGGGGGGGGGGGGGGAGAGGGGTGATCAATTGAGTCACCTGTCTCTATCATGGTATGACTGAAGGGGGGGGGGAGGGTAGAGGGGTGTTCAGTTGAGTCACCTGTCTCTATCATGGTATGACTGAAGGGGAGAGGGGTGATCAGTTGAGTCACCTGTCTCTATCATGGTATGACTGAAGGGGGGGAGAGGGTAGAGGGGTGATCCGTGGAGTCACCTGTCTCTATCATGGTATGACTGAAGGGGGGGGGGAGGGTAGAGGGGTGATCAGTTGAGTCACCTGTCTCTATCATGGTATGACTGAAGGGGGGGGGGGAGGGTAGCGGGGTGATCAGTTGAGTCACCTGTCTCTATCATGGTATGACTGAAGGGGAGAGGGGTGATCAGTTGAGTCAACTGTCTCTATCATGGTATGACTGAAGGGGAGAGGGGTGATCAGTTGAGTCACCTGTCTCTATCATGGTATGACTGAAGGGGGGGGAGGGCAGAGGGGTGATCAGTTGAGTCACCTGTCTCTATCATGGTATGACTGAAGGGGAGAGGGGTGATCAATTGAGTCACCTGTCTCTATCATGGTATGACTGAAGGGGAGAGGGTAGAGGGGTGATCAATTGAGTCACCTGTCTCTATCATGGTATGACTGAAGGGGGGGAGAGGGTAGAGGGGTGACCAATTGAGTCACCTGTCTCTATCATGGTATGACTGAAGGGGGGGAGAGGGTAGAGGGGTGATCAATTGAGTCACCTGTCTCTATCATGGTATGACAGAAGGGGAGAGGGGTGATCAGTTGAGTCACCTGCCTCTATCATGGTATGACTGAAGGGGAGAGGGGTGATCAGTCGAGTCACCTGTCTCTATCATGGTATGACTGAAGGGGAGAGGGGTGATCATTTGAGTCACCTGTCTCTATCATGGTATGACTGAAGGGGGGGAGAGGGTAGAGGGGTGATCAGTTGAGTCACCTGTCTCTATCATGGTATGACTGAAGGGGAGAGGGGTGACCAGTTGAGTCACCTGTCTCTATCATGGTATAACTGAAGGGGAGAGGGGTGATCAGTTGAGTCACCTGTCTCTATCATGGTATGACTGAAGGGGAGAGGGGTGATCAGTTGAGTCACCTGTCTCTATCATGGTATGACTGAAGGGGGGGAGATCAGTTGATTCACCTCTCTCTATCATGGTATGACTGAAGGGGAGAGGGTAGAGGGGTGATCAGTTGAGTCACCTGTCTCTATCATGGTATGACTGAAGGGGGGAGAGGGTAGAGGGTGATCAATTGAGTCACCTGTCTCTATCATGGTATGACTGAAGGGGAGAGAGGGGTGATCAGTTGAGTCACCTGTCTCTATCATGGTATGACTGAAGTGGGGGAGAGAGTAGAGGGGTGATCAATTGAGTCACCCCTCTATCATGGTATGACTGAAGGGGGGGGGGGAGGGTAGAGGGGTGATCAATTGAGTCACCTGTATCTATCATGGTATGACTGAAGGGGAGAGGGGTGATCAGTTGATTCACCTGTCTCTATCATGGTATGACTGAAGGGGAGAGGGTAGAGGGGGGATCAATTGAGTCACCTGTCTCTATCATGGTATGACTGAAGGGGGGGAGAGGGTAGAGGGGTGATCAATTGAGTCACCTGTCTCTATCATGGTATGACTGAAGGGGGGGAGAGGGTAGAGGGGTGATCAATTGAGTCACCTGTCTCTATCATGGTATGACTGAAGGGGAGAGGGGTGATCAGTTGAGTCACCTGTGTCTATCATGGTATGACTGAAGGGGGGGAGAGGGTAGAGGGGTGATCAATTGAGTCACCTGTCTCTATCATCGTATGACTGAAGGGGAGAGGGGTGATCAGTTGAGTCACCTGTCTCTATCATGGTATGACTGAAGGGGAGAGGGTAGAGGGGTGATCAGTTGAGTCACCTGTCTCTATCATGGTATGACTGAAGGGGGGGAGAGGGTAGAGGGGTGATCAATTGAGTCACCTGTCTCTATCATGGTATGACTGAAGGGGAGACAGGTGATCAGTTGAGTCACCTGTCTCTATCATGGTATGACTGAAGGGGGGGGGGGGGGGGGAGAGGGGTGATCAATTGAGTCACCTGTCTCTATCATGGTATGACTGAAGGGGAGAGGGTAGAGGGGTGATCAGTTGAGTCACCTGTCTCTATCATGGTATGACTGAAGGGGGGGAGAGGGTAGAGGAGTGATCAATTGAGTCACCTGTCTCTATCATGGTATGACTGAAGGGGGGGTGAGGGGAGAGGGGTGATCAGTTTAGTCACCTGTCTCTATCATGGTATGACTGAAGGGGAGAGGGGTGATCAATTGAGTCACCTGTCTCTATCATGGTATGACTGAAGGGGAGAGGGGTGATCAGTTGAGTCACCTGTCGCTATCATGGTATGACTGAAGGGGAGAGGGTAGAGGGGTGATCAGTTGAGTCACCTGTCTCTATCATGGTATGACTGAAGGGGAGAGGGTAGAGGGGTGATCAATTGAGTCACCTGTCTCTATCATGGTATGGGTGAGGGGGGGGAGAGGGTAGAGGGGTGATCAATTGAGTCACCTGTCTCTATCATGGTATGACTGAAGAGGGGGGAGAGAGTAGAGGGGTGATCAGTTGAGTCACCTGTCTCTATCATGGTATGACTGAAAGGGGGGAGAGGGTAGAGGGGTGATCAATTGAGTCACCTGTCTCTATCATGATATGACTGAAGGGGAGAGGGGTGATCAGTTGAGTCACCTGTCTCTATCATGGTATGACTGAAGGGGGGGGGGAGGGGAGAGGGGTGATCAGTTGAGTCACCTGTCTCTATCATGGTATGACTGAAGGGGGGGGGGGAGAGGGTAGAGGGGTGATCAATTGAGTCACCTGTCTCTATCATGGTATGACTGAAGGGAGGGGGAGGGTAGAGGGGTGATCAGTTGAGTCACCTGTCTCTATCATGGTATGACTGAAGGGGGGGGGGGGGGGGGGAGAGGGGTGATCAGTTGAATCACCTGTCTCTATCATGGTATAACTGAAGGGGAGAGGGTAGAGGGGTGATCAGTTGAGTCACCTGTCTCTATCATGGTATGACTGAAGGGGAGAGGGTAGAGGGGTGATCAATTGAGTCACCTGTCTCTATCATGGTATGACTGAAGGGGAGAGGGTAGAGGGGTGATCAATTGAGTCACCTGTCTCTATCATGGTATGACTGAAGGGGAGAGGGTAGAGGGGTGATCAGTTGAGTCACCTGTCTCTATCATGGTATGACTGAAGGGGAGAGGGTAGAGGGGTGATCAGTTGAGTCACCTGTCTCTATCATGGTATGACTGAAGGGTAGAGGGGTGATCAGTTGAGTCACCTGTCTCTATCATGGTATGACTGAAGGGGGGTAGAGGGGTGATCAATTGAGTCACTTGTCTCTATCATGGTATGACTGAAGGGGAGAGGGGTGATCAGTTGAGTCACCTGTCTCTATCATGGTATGACTGAAGGGGGGAGAGGGTAGAGGGGTGATCAGTTGAGTCACCTGTCTCTATCATGGTATGACTGAAGGGGAGAGGGGTGATCAATTGAGTCACCTGTCTCTATCATGGTATGATTGAAGGGGGGGGAGAGGGTAGAGGGGTGATCAATTGAGTCACCTGTCTCTATCATGGTATGACTGAAGGGAGGGGGGAGGGTAGAGGGGGTGATCAGTTGAGTCACCTGTCTCTATCATGGTATGACTGAAGGGAGGGGGAGGGTAGAGGGGTGATCAGTTGAGTCACCTGTCTCTATCATGGTATGACTGAAGGGGGGGGGGGGGGGGGTAGAGGGGTGATCAGTTGAATCACCTGTCTCTATCATGGTATGACTGAAGGGGAGAGGGTAAAGGGGTGATCAGTTGAGTCACCTGTCTCTATCATGGTATGACTGAAGGGGAGAGGGGTAGAGGGGTGATCAATTGAGTCACCTGTCTCTATCATGGTATGACTGAAGGGGAGAGGGTAGAGGGGTGATCAATTGAGTCACCTGTCTCTATCATGGTATGACTGAAGGGGAGAGGGTAGAGGGGTGATCAGTTGAGTCACCTGTCTCTATCATGGTATGACTGAAGGGGGGTAGAGGGGTGATCAATTGAGTCACCTGTCTCTATCATGGTATGACTGAAGGGGAGAGGGTAGAGGGGTGATCAGTTGAGTCACCTGTCTCTATCATGGTATGACTGAAGGGGGGTAGAGGGGTGATCAGTTGAGTCACCTGTCTCTATCATGGTATGACTGAAGGGGGGGAGAGGGTAGAGGGGTGATCAATTGAGTCACCTGTCTCTATCATGGTATGACTGAAGGGGGGGAGAGGGTAGAGGGGTGATCAATTGAGTCACCTGTCTCTATCATGGTATGACTGAAGGGGAGAGGGGTGATCAATTGAGTCACCTGTCTCTATCATGGTATGACTGAAGGGGAGAGGGTAGAGGGGTGATCAGTTGAGTCACCTGTCTCTATCATGGTATGACTGAAGGGGGGTAGAGGGGTGATCAATTGAGTCACCTGTCTCTATCATGGTATGACTGAAGGGGAGAGGGGTGATCAGTTGAGTCACCTGTCTCTATCATGGTATGACTGAAGGGGGGGAGAGGGTAGAGGGGTGATCAATTGAGTCACCTGTCTCTATCATGGTATGACTGAAGGGGGGGAGAGGGTAGAGGGGTGATCAATTGAGTCACCTGTCTCTATCATGGTATGACTGAAGGGGAGAGGGGTGATCAGTTGAGTCACCTGTCTCTATCATAGTATGACTGAAGGGGAGAGGGGTGATCAGTTGAGTCACCTGTCTCTATCATGGTGTGACTGAAGGGGAGAGGGGTGATCAGTTGAGACACCTGTCTCCATCATGGTATGACTGAAAGGGGGGGGGGGAGGGGAGAGGGGTGATCAGTTGAGTCACCTGTCTCTATCATGGTATGACTGAAGGGGAGAGGGGGTGATCAGTTGAGTCACCTGTCTCTATCATGGTATGACTGAAGGGGGGGAAGAGGGGTGATCAGTTGAGTCACCTGTCTCTATCATGGTATGACTGAAGGGGGGGAGAGGGTAGAGGGGTGATCAGTTGAGTCACCTGTCTCTATCATGGTATGCCTGAAGGGGAGAGGGGTGATCAGTTGAGTCACCTGTCTCTATCATGGTATGACTGAAGGGGAGAGGGGTGATCAGTTGAGTCACCTGTCTCTATCATGGTATGACTGAAGGGGAGAGGGGTGATCAGTTGAGTCACCTGTCTCTATCATGGTAAGACTGAAGGGGGGGGGGAGGGGAGAGGGGTGATCAGTTGAGTCACCTGTCTCTATCATGGTATGACTGAAGGGGAGAGGGTAGAGGGGTGATCACTTGAGTCACCTGTCTGTATCATGGTATGACTGAAGGGGGGGAGAGAGTAGAGGGGTGATCAATTGAGTCACCTGTCTCTATCGATGGTATGACTGAAGGGGGGGGGAGGGTAGAGGGGTGATCAGTTGAGTCACCTGTCTCTATCATGGTATGACTGAAGGGGAGAGGGGGTGATCAGTTCAGTCACCTGTCTCTATCATGGTATGACTGAAGGGGGGGGGAGGGGAGAGGGGTGATCAGTTGAGTCACCTGTCTCTATCATGGTATGACTGAAGGGGGGGGGAGGGGAGAGGGGTGATCAGTTGAGTGACCTGTCTCTATCATGGTATGACTGAAGGGGGGGGGGTAGAGGGGGGATCAATTGAGTCACCTGTCTCTATCATGGTATGACTGAAGGGGGGGGAGAGGGGAGAGGGGGGATCAGTTGAGGCACCTGTCTCTATCATGGTATGACTGAAGGGGGGGGGGAAGGGTAGAGCGATGATCAGATGAGTCACCTGTCTCTATCATGGGATGACTGAAGGGGGGAGGGGAGGAGGGTGGTCGATTTGGTCACCTGTCTCTATCATGGTATGACTGAAGGGGAGAGGGTAGAGGGGTGATCAATTGAGTCACCTGTCTCTATCATGGTATGACTGAAGGGGGGGAGAGGGTAGAGGGGTGATCAATTGAGTCACCTGTCTCTGTCATGGTATGACTGAAGGGGGGGAGAGGGTAGAGGGGTGATCAGTTGAGTCACCTGTCTCTATCATGGTATGACTGAAGGGGGGGGGGAGGGTAGAGGGGTGATCAGTTGAGTCACCTGTCTCTATCATGGTATGACTGAAGGGGAGAGGGGTGATCAATTGAGTCACCTGTCTCTATCATGGTATGACTGAAGGGGGGGAGAGGGTAGAGGGGTGATCAGTTGAGTCACCTGTCTCTATCATGGCATGACTGAAGGGGAGAGGGTAGAGGGGTGATCAATTGAGTCACCTGTCTCTATCATGGTATGACTGAAGGGGAGAGGGTAGAGGGGTGATCAATTGAGTCACCTGTCTCTATCATGGTATGACTGAAGGGGAGAGGGGTGATCAGTTGAGTCACCTGTCTCTATCATGGTATGACTGAAGGGGAGAGGGGTGATCAGTTAAGTCACCTGTCTCTATCATGGCATGACTGAAGGGGAGAGGGTAGAGGGGTGATCAATTGAGTCACTTGTCTCTATCATGGTATGACTGAAGGGGAGAGGGGTGATCAATTGAGTCACCTGTCTCTATCATGGTATGACTGAAGGGGAGAGGGGTGATCAGTTGAGTCACCTGTCTCTATCATGGTATGACTGAAGGGGAGAGGGTAGAGGGGTGATCAGTTGAGTCACCTGTCTCTATCATGGTATGACTGAAGGGGAGAGGGGTGATCAGTTGAGTCACCTGTCTCTATCATGGTATGACTGAAGGGGAGAGGGGTGATCAGTTGAGTCACCTGTCTCTATCATGGTATGACTGAAGGGGAGAGGGGTGATCAGTTGAGTCACCTGTCTCTATCATGGTATGACTGAAGGGGAGAGGGGTGATCAGTTGAGTCACCGGTCTCTATCATGGTATGACTGAAGGGGAGAGGGGTGATCAGTTGAGTCACCGGTCTCTATCATGGTATGACTGAAGGGGAGAGGGGTGATCAGTTGAGTCACCTGTCTCTATCATGGTATGACTGAAGGGGGGGGGAGGGGAGAGGGGTGATCAATTGAGTCACCTGTCTCTATCATGGTATGACTGAAGGGGGGGGAGAGGGTAGAGGGGTGATCAGTTGAGTCACCTGTCTCTATCTTGGTATGACTGAAGGGGGCGGGAGGGTAGAGGGGTGATCAGTTGAGTCACCTGTCTCTATGGTGGTGTGACTGAAGGACGGGGAGGGGAGAGGGGTGACCATTTGATTCACCTGTCTCTATCATGGTCTGACTGAAGGGGAGAGGGGTGATCAATTGAGTCACCTGTCTCTATCATGGTATGACTGAAGGGGGGGGGAGAGGGTAGAGGGGTGATCAGTTGAGTCACCTGTCTCTATCATGGTATGACTGAAAGGGGGGAGAGGGTAGAGGGGTGATCAGTTGTGTCACCTGTCTCTATCATGGTATGACTGAAGGGGGGGGAGAGGGTAGAGGGGTGATCAGTTGTGTCACCTGTCTCTATCATGGTATGACTGAAGGGGGGGAGAGGGTAGAGGGGTGATCAATTGAGTCACCTGTCTCTATCATGGTATGACTGAAGGGGGGGGGTGAGGGTAGAGGGGTGATCAGTTGAGTCACCTGTCTCTATCATGGTATGACTGAAGGGGGGGAGAGGGCAGAGGGGTGATCAATTGAGTCACCTGTCTCTATCATGGTATGACTGAAGGGGGGGGAGGGTAGAGGGATGATCAGTTGAGTCACCTGTCTCTATCATGGTATGACTGAAGGGGAGAGGGTAGAGGGGTGATCAATTGAGTCACCTGTCTCTATCATGGTATGACTGAAGGGGAGAGAGGTGATCAGTTGAGTCACCTGTCTCTATCATGGTATGACTGAAGGGGAGAGGGGTGATCAGTTGAGTCACCTGTCTCTATCATGGTATGACTGAAGGGGAGAGGGGTGATCAGCTGAGTCTCCTGTCTCTATCATGGTATGACTGAAGGGGAGAGGGGTGATCAGCTGAGTCACCTGTCTCTATCATGGTATGACTGAAGGGGGGGGAAAGGGGAGAGGGGTGATCAGTTGAGTCACCTGTCTCTATCATGGTATGACTGAAGGGGGGGAGAGGGTAGAGGGGTGATCAGTTGAGTCACCTGTCTCTTTCATGGTATGACTGAAGGGGAGAGGGTAGAGGGGTGATCAGTTGAGTCACCTGTCTCTATCATGGTATGACTGAAGGGGGGGGAGAGGGTAGAGGGGTGATCAGTTGAGTCACCTGTCTCTATCATGGTATGACTGAAGGGGGGGGGAGGGTCGAGGGGTGATCAATTGAGTCACCTGTCTCTATCATGGTATGACTTAAGGGGAGAGGGTAGAGGGGTGATCAATTGAGTCACCTGTCTCTATCATGGTATGACTGAAGGGGGGGAGAGGGTAGAGGGGTGATCAGTTGAGTCACCTGTCTCTATCATGGTATGAATGAGGGGGGGGGAGAGGGTAGAGGGGTGATCAGTTGAGTCACCTGTCTCTGTCATGGTATGACTGAAGGGGGGGAGAGGGTAGAGGGGTGATCAGTTGTGTCACCTGTCTCTATCATGGTATGACTGAGGGGGGGGGGAGGGTAGAGGGGTGATCAATTGAGTCCCCTGTCTCTATCATGGTATGACTGAAGGGGGGGGAGGGCAGAGGGATGATCAGTTGAGTCACCTGTCTCTATCATGGTATGACTGAAGGGGGGGGGAGGGTAGAGGGATGATCAGTTGAGTCACCTGTCTCTATCATGGTATGACTGAAGGGGAGAGGGGTGATCAGTTGAGTCACCTGTCTCTATCATGGTATGACTGAAGGGGGGGGGAGGGGAGAGGGGTGATCAGTTGAGTCACCTGTCTCTATCATGGTATGACTGAAGGGGAGAGGGGTGATCAGTTGAGTCACCTGTCTCTATCATGGTATGACTGAAGGGGGGGAGAGGGTAGAGGGGTGATCAATTGAGTCACCTGTCTCTATCATGGTATGACTGAAGGGGGGGGGGGGAGGGTAGAGGGGTGATCAATTGAGTCCAGTGTCTCTATCATGGTATGACTGAAGGGGAGAGGGGTGATCAATTGAGTCACTTGTCTCTATCATGGTATGACTGAAGGGGGGGAGAGGGTAGAGGGGTGATCAGTTGAGTCACCTGTCTCTATCATGGTATGACTGAAGGGGAGAGGGTAGAGGGGTGATCAATTGAGTCACCTGTCTCTATCATGGTATGACTGAAGGGGAGAGGGTAGAGGGGTGATCAATTGAGTCACCTGTCTCTATCATGGTATGACTGAAGGGGAGAGGGTAGAGGGGTGATCAATTGAGTCACCTGTCTCTATCATGGTATGACTGAAGGGGAGAGGGGTGATCAGTTGAGTCACCTGTCTCTATCATGGTATGACTGAAGGGGGGGGGGAGAGGGTAGAGGGGTGATCAATTGAGTCACCTGTCTCTATCATGGTATGACTGAAGGGGAGAGGGTAGAAGGGTGATCAGTTGAGTCACCTGTCTCTATCATGGTATGACTGAAGGGGAGAGGGTAGAGGGGTGATCAATTGAGTCACCTGTCTCTATCATGGTATGACTGAAGGGGAGAGGGTAGAGGGGTGATCAATTGAGTCACCTGTCTCTATCATGGTATGACTGAAGGGGAGAGGTTAGAGGGGTGATCAATTAAGTCACCTGTCTCTATCATGGTATGACTGAAGGGGAGAGGGGTGATCAGTTGAGTCACCTGTCTCTATCATGGTATGGTGGAAGGGGGGGAGAGGGTAGGGGGGTGATCACTTGGGCCACCTGCCTCTATCGTGGTATGACTGAAGGGGGGGGGAGGGTAGAGGGGTGATCAAATGAGTCACCTGTCTCTATCATGGTATGACTGAAGGGGGGGGAGGGTGGGGGGGTGATGAGTTGAGGGAGCTGTCTCTACCATGGTATGACTGTAGGGCAGAGGGGGGAGCAGGTGAGTCACCTGTCTCTATCATGGTAAGACTGAAGGGGGGGGGAGGGGTGATAAGTGGAGTCACGTGTCTCTATGATGATATGACTGAAGGGGAGAGGGGTGATCAGTTGAGTCACCGCTCTCTATCATTGTATGACTGAAGGGGAGAGGGGTGATCAGTTGAGTCACCTGTCTCTATCATGGTATGACTGAAGGGGGGGGGAGGGGAGAGGGGTGATCAATTGAGTCACCTGTCTCTATCATGGTATGACTGAAGGGGGGGGAGAGGGTAGAGGGGTGATCAGTTGAGTCACCTGTCTCTATCTTGGTATGACTGAAGGGGGCGGGAGGGTAGAGGGGTGATCAGTTGAGTCACCTGTCTCTATCATGGTATGACTGAAGGCCGGGGGGGGGAGAGGGGTGATCAATTGAGTCACCTGTCTTTATCATGGTCTGACTGAAGGGGAGAGGGGTGATCAATTGAGTCACCTGTCTCTATCATGGTATGACTGAAGGGGGGGAGAGGGTAGAGGGGTGATCAATTGAGTCACCTGTCTCTATCATGGTATGACTGAAGGGGGGGAGAGGGTAGAGGGGTGATCAGTTGTGTCACCTGTCTCTATCATGGTATGACTGAAGGGGGGGAGAGGGTAGAGGGGTGATCAGTTGTGTCACCTGTCTCTATCATGGTATGACTGAAGGGGGGGAGAGGGTAGAGGGGTGATCAATTGAGTCACCTGTCTCTATCATGGTATGACTGAAGGGGGGGGGAGGGTAGAGGGATGATCAGTTGAGTCACCTGTCTCTATCATGGTATGACTGAAGGGGGGGGAGGGGAGAGGGGTGATCAATTGAGTCACCTGTCTCTATCATGGTATGACTGAAGGGGGGGGGAAGGGTAGAGGGGGGATCAGTTGAGTCACCTGTCTCTATCATGGTATGACTGAAGGGGGGGAGAGGGTAGAGGGGTGATCAATTGAGTCACCTGTCTCTATCATGGTATGACTGAAGGGGAGAGGGGTGATCAGTTGAGTCACCTGTCTCTATCATGGTATGACTGAAGGGGAGAGGGGTGATCAGTTGAGTCACCTGTCTCTATCATGGTATGACTGAAGGGGAGAGGGGTGATCAGTTGAGTCTCCTGTCTCTATCATGGTATGACTGAAGGGGAGAGGGGTGATCAGTTGAGTCACCTGTCTCTATCATGGTATGACTGAGGGGGGGGGGAGGGGAGAGGGGTGATCAATTGAGTCACCTGTCTCTATCATGGTATGACTGAAGGGGGGGAGAGGGTAGAGGGGTGATCAGTTGAGTCACCTGTCTCTTTCATGGTATGACTGAAGGGGAGAGGGTAGAGGGGTGATCAGTTGAGTCACCTGTCTCTATCATGGTATGACTGAAGGGGGGGGAGAGGGTAGAGGGGTGATCAGTTGAGTCACCTGTCTCTATCATGGTATGACTGAAGGGGGGGGGAGGGTAGAGGGGTGATCAATTGAGTCACCTGTCTCTATCATGGTATGACTGAAGGGGAGAGGGTAGAGGGGTGATCAATTGAGTCACCTGTCTCTATCATGGTATGACTGAAGGGGGGGGAGGGTTGAGGGGTGTTCAATTGAGTCACCTGTCTCTATCATGGTATGACTGAAGGGGGGGGGGAAGGGGAGAGGGGTGATCAGTTGAGTCACCTGTCTCTGTCATGGTATGACTGAAGGGGGGGAGAGGGTAGAGGGGTGATCAGTTGTGTCACCTGTCTCTATCATGGTATGACTGAAGGGGGGGAGAGGGTAGAGGGGTGATCAATTGACTCACCTGTCTCTATCATGGTATGACTGAAGGGGGGGGGAGGGCAGAGGGATGATCAGTTGAGTCACCTGTCTCTATCATGGTATGACTGAAGGGGGGGGGAGGGTAGAGGGATGATCAGTTGAGTCTCCTGTCTCTTTCGTGGTGTGACTGAAGGGGAGAGGGGTGATCAGTTGAGCCACCTGTCTCTATCATGGTATGACTGAAGGGGAGAGGGGTGATCAGTTGACTCACCTGTCTCTATCATGGTATGACTGAAGGGGGGGGAGAGAGGGTAGAGGGGTGATCAATTGAGTCACCTGTCTCTATCATGGTATGACTGAAGGGGAGAGGGTAGAGGGGTGATCAATTGAGTCACCTGTCTCTATCATGGTATGACTGAAGGGGAGAGGGTAGAGGGGTGATCAATTGAGTCACCTGTCTCTATCATGGTATGACTGAAGGGGAGAGGTTAGAGGGGTGATCAATTAAGTCACCTGTCTCTATCATGGTATGACTGAAGGGGAGAGGGGTGATCAGTTGAGTCACCTGTCTCTATCATGGTATGACTGAAGGGGGGGAGAGGGTAGAGGGGTGATCAATTGAGTCACCTGTCTCTATCATGGTATGACTGAAGGGGGGGGGAGGGTAGAGGGGTGATCAATTGAGTCACCTGTCTCTATCATGGTATGACTGAAGGGGGGGGAGGGTAGAGGGGTGTTCAGTTGAGTCACCTGTCTCTATCATGGTATGACTGAAGTGGAAGAGGTTGATCAATTGAGGCACCTGTCTCTATCATGGCATGACTGAAGGGGGGGGGAGGGGTGATCAGTTGAGTCACCTGTCTCTATCATGGTATGACTGAAGGGGAGAGGGGTGATCAGTTGAGTCACCTGTCTCTATCATGGTATGACTGAAGGGGAGAGGGGTGATCAGTTGAGTCACCTGTCTCTATCATGGTATGACTGAAGGGGGGGGGAGGGGAGAGGGGTGATCAATTGAGTCACCTGTCTCTATCATGGTATGACTGAAGGGGGCGGGAGGGTAGAGGGGTGATCAGTTGAGTCACCTGTCTCTATCATGGTATGACTGAAGGCCGGGGAGGGGAGAGGGGTGATCAATTGAGTCACCTGTCTCTATCATGGTCTGACTGAAGGGGAGAGGGGTGATCAATTGAGTCACCTGTCTCTATCATGGTATGACTGAAGGGGAGAGGGTAGAGGAGTGATCAATTGAGTCACCTGTCTCTATCATGGTATGACTGAAGGGGAGAGGGTAGAGGGGTGATCAATTGAGTCACCTGTCTCTATCATGGTATGACTGAAGGGGAGAGGGTAGAGGGGTGATCAATTGAGTCACCTGTCTCTATCATGGTATGACTGAAGGGGAGAGGGGTGATCAGTTGAGTCACCTGTCTCTATCATGGTATGACTGAAGGGGGGGGGAGAGGGTAGAGGGGTGATCAATTGAGTCACCTGTCTCTATCATGGTATGACTGAAGGGGAGAGGGTAGAAGGGTGATCAGTTGAGTCACCTGTCTCTATCATGGTATGACTGAAGGGGAGAGGGTAGAGGGGTGATCAATTGAGTCACCTGTCTCTATCATGGTATGACTGAAGGGGAGAGGGTAGAGGGGTGATCAATTGAGTCACCTGTCTCTATCATGGTATGACTGAAGGGGAGAGGTTAGAGGGGTGATCAATTAAGTCACCTGTCTCTATCATGGTATGACTGAAGGGGAGAGGGGTGATCAGTTGAGTCACCTGTCTCTATCATGGTATGACTGAAGGGGGGGAGAGGGTAGAGGGGTGATCAATTGAGTCACCTGTCTCTATCATGGTATGACTGAAGGGGGGGGGAGGGGAGAGGGGTGTTTAATTGAGCCCCCTGTCTCTGTCATGGTATGACTGAAGGGGGGGAGAGGGGTGATCAGTTGAGTCACCTGTCTCTATCATGGTATGACTGAAGGGGAGAGGGGTGATCAGTTGAGTCACCTGCCTCTATCATGGTATGACTGAAGGGGGGGAGAGGGGTGATCAGTTGAGTCACCTGTCTCTATCATGGTATGACGGAAGGGGGGGGGAGGGGAGATCAGTTGAGTCACCTGTCTCTATCATGGTATGACTGAAAGGGGGGAGAGGGTAGAGGGGTGATCAATTGAGTCACCTTCTCTCTATCATGGTATGACTGAAGGGGGGGAGAGGGTAGAGGGGTGATCAGTTGAGTCACCTGTCTCTATCATGGTATGACTGAAGGGGGGGAGAGGGTAGAGGGGTGATCAGTTGAGTCACCTGTCTCTATCATGGTATGACTGAAGGGGAGAGGGGTGATCAATTGAGTCACCTGTCTCTATCATGGTATGACTGAAGGGGAGAGGGGTGATCAATTGAGTCACCTGTCTCTATCATGGTATGACTGAAGGGGGGGAGAGGGTAGAGGGGTGATCAATTGAGTCACCTGTCTCTATCATGGTATGACTGAAGGGGGGGAGAGGGTAGAGGGGTGATCAGTTGAGTCACCTGTCTCTATCATGGTATGACTGAAGGGGGGGTGAGGGTAGAGGGGCGATCAGTTGAGTCACCTGTCTCTATCATGGTATGACTGAAGGGGAGGGGGTAGAGGGGTGATCAGTTGAGTCACCTGTCTCTATCATGGTATGACTGAAGGGGAGAGGGGTGATCAATTGAGTCACCTGTCTCTATCATGGTATGACTGAAAGGGGGGGAAGGGTAGAGGGGTGATCAGTTGAGTCACCTGTCTCTATCATGGTATGACTGAAGGGGGGGGGAGGGTAGAGGGGTGATCAATTGAGTCACCTGTCTCTGTCATGGTATGACTGAAGGGGAGAGGGGTGATGATCAATTGAGTCACCTGTCTCTATCATGGTATGACTGAAGGGGGGGAGAGGGGAGAGGGGTGATCAATTGAGTCACCTGTCTCTATCATGGTATGACTGAAGGGGGGGGTGGAGGGTAGAGGGGTGATCAATTGAGTCACCTGTCTCTATCATGGCATGACTGAAGGGGAGAGGGGTGATCAGTTGAGTCACCTGTCTCTATCATGGTATGACTGAAGGGGGGGGAGGGGAGAGGGGTGATCAATTGAGTCTTCTGTCTCTATGATGGTAGGACAGAGGGGGGGAGGGTAGAGGGGTGATCAATTGAGTCACCTGTCTCTATCATGGTATGACTGAAGGGGGGAGAGAGGGTAGAGGGGTGATCAATTGAGTCACCTGTCTCTATCATGGTATGACTGAAGGGGGGGGGGAGGGTAGAGGGGGTGATCAGTTGAGTCACCTGTCTCTATCATGGTATGACTGAAGGGGGGGAGAGGGTAGAGGGGTGATCAGTTGTGTCACCTGTCTCTATTATGGTATGACTGAAGGGGGGGAGAGGGTAGAGGGGTGATCAGTTGTGTCACCTGTCTCTATCATGGTATGACTGAAGGGGGGGAGAGGGTAGAGGGGTGATCAATTGAGTCAACTGTCTCTATCATGGTATGACTGAAGGGGGGGGGAGGGTAGAGGGATGATCAGTTGAGTCACCTGTCTCTATCATGGTATGACTGAAGGGGGGGAGAGGGTAGAGGGGTGATCAATTGAGTCACCTGTCTCTATCATGGTATGACTGAAGGGGGGGGGGGAGGGTAGAGGGGTGATCAGTTGAGTCACCTCGCTCTATCATGGTATGACTGAAGGGGGGGAGAGGGGTGATCAATTGAGTCACCTGTCTCTATCATGGTATGACTGAAGGGATGGGGAGGGTAGAGGGTTGATCAGTTGAGGCACCTGTCTCTATCATGGTATGACTGAAGGGAGGGAGAGGGTAGAGGGGTGATCAATTGAGTCACCTGTCTCTATCATGGTATGACTGAAGGGGAGAGGGGTGATCAGTTGAGTCACCTGTCTCTATCATGGTATGACTGAAGGGGAGAGGGGTGATCAGTTGAGTCACCTGTCTCTATCATGGTATGACTGAAGGGGAGAGGGGTGATCAGTTGAGTCACCTGTCTCTATCATGGTATGACTGAAGGGGAGAGGGTAGAGGGGTGATCAGTTGAGTCACCTGTCTCTATCATGGTATGACTGAAGGGGAGAGGGGTGATCAGTTGAGTCACCTGTCTCTATCATGGTATGACTGAAGGGGGGGAGAGGGTAGAGGGGTGATCAATTGAGTCACCTGTCTCTATCGTGGTATGACTGAAGGGGAGAAGGGAGGGGTGATCAAATGAGTCACCTGTCTCTATCATGGTATGACTGAAGGGGAGAGGGTAGAGGGGTGATCAATTGAGTCACCTGTCTCTATCATTGTATGACTGAAGGGTAGAGGGGCGATCAGTTGAGTCACCTGTCTCTATCATGGTATGACTGAAGGGGAGAGGGTAGAGGGGTGATCAATTGAGTCACCTGTCTCTATCATGGTATGACTGAAGGGGAGAGGGTAGAGGGGTGATCAATTGAGTCACCTGTCTCTATCATGGTATGACTGAAGGGGAGAGGGGTGATCAGTTGAGTCACCTGTCTCTATCATGGTATGACTGAAGGGGGGGGGAGAGGGTAGAGGGGTGATCAATTGAGTCACCTGTCTCTATCATGGTATGACTGAAGGGGAGAGGGTAGAAGGGTGATCAGTTGAGTCACCTGTCTCTATCATGGTATGACTGAAGGGGAGAGGGTAGAGGGGTGATCAATTGAGTCACCTGTCTCTATCATGGTATGACTGAAGGGGAGAGGGTAGAGGGGCGATCAATTAAGTCACCTGTCTCTATCATGGTATGACTGAAGGGGAGAGGGGTGATCAGTTGAGTCACCTGTCTCTATCATGGTATGACTGAAGGGGGGGAGAGGGTAGAGGGGTGATCAATTGAGTCACCTGTCTCTATCATGGTATGACTGAAGGGGGAGGGAGGGTAGAGGGGTGATCAATTGAGTCACCTGTCTCTATCATGGTATGACTGAAGGGGAGAAGGGTGATCAGTTGAATCACCTGTCTCTATCATGGTATGACTGAAGGGGGGGGGAGGGTAGAGGGGTGATCAGTTGAGTCACCTGTCTCTATCATGGTATGACTGAAGGGGAGAGGGGTGATCAGTTGAGTCACCTGTCTCTATCATGGTATGACTGAAGGGGGGGGGAGGGGTGATCAGTTGAGTCACCTGTCTCTATCATGGTATGACTGAAGGGGGGGGGAGGGGAGATCAGTTGAGTCACCTGTCTCTATCATGGTATGACTGAAAGGGGGGAGAGGGTAGAGGGGTGATCAATTGAGTCACCTTCTCTCTATCATGGTATGACTGAAGGTGGGGAGAGGGTAGAGGGGTGATCAGTTGAGTCACCTGTCTCTATCATGGTATGACTGAAGGGGGGGGGAGGGTAGAGGGGTGATCAGTTGAGTCACCTGTCTCTATCATGGTATGACTGAAGGGGAGAGGGGTGATCAATTGAGTCACCTGTCTCTATCATGGTATGACTGAAGGGGAGAGGGGTGATCAA
This sequence comes from Gymnothorax reevesii, assembly GCA_029721435.1. Classification (NCBI taxonomy): domain Eukaryota; kingdom Metazoa; phylum Chordata; class Actinopteri; order Anguilliformes; family Muraenidae; genus Gymnothorax; species Gymnothorax reevesii. Next base: position 88,817,402 of record CM056584.1, on the reverse strand, counting down.
TTGAGTCACCTGTCTCTATCATGGTATGACTGAAGGGGGGGAGAGGGTAGAGGGGTGATCAATTGAGTCACCTGTCTCTATCGTGGTATGACTGAAGGGGGGGAGAAGGGTGATCAGTTGAGTCACCTGTCTCTATCATGGTATGACTGAAGGGGGGGAGAGGGTAGAGGGGTGATCAGTTGAGTCACCTGTCTCTATCATGGTATGACTGAAGGGGAGAGGGGTGATCAATTGAGTCACCTGTCTCTATCATGGTATGACTGAAGGGGGGGAGAGGGTAGAGGGGTGATCAGTTGAGTCACCTGTCTCTATCATGGTATGACTGAAGGGGAGAGGGTAGAGGGGTGATCAATTGAGTCACCTGCCTCTATCATGGCATGACTGAAGGGGAGAGGGGTGATCAATTGAGTCACCTGTCTCTATCATGGTATGACTGAAGGAGAGAGGGTAGAGGGGTGATCAATTGAGTCACCTGTCTCTATCATGGTATGACTGAAGGGGGGGGGAGGAGGGTAGAGGAGTGATCAATTGAGTCACCTGTCTCTATCATGGTATGACTGAAGGGGAGAGGGGTGATCAGTTGAGTCACCTGTCTCTATCATGGTATGACTGAAGGGGGGGGAGGGGAGAGGGGTGATCAATTGAGTCATCTGGCTCTATCATGGTATGACTGAAGGGGAGAGGGGAGAGGGGTGATCAATTGAGTCACCTGTCTCTATCATGGTATGACTGAGGGGGGGGAGAGGGTAGGGGGGTGATCAATTGAGTCCCCTGTCTCTATCATGGTATGACTGAAGGGGGGGGGAGGGGAGAGGGGTGATCAGTTGAGTCACCTGTCTCTATCATGGTATGACTAAAGGGGGGGAGAGGGTAGAGGGGTGATCAGTTGTGTCACCTGTCACTATTATGGTATGACTGAAGGGGGGGAGAGGGTAGTAGTAGGGGGTGATCAGTTGTGTCACCTGTCTCTATCATGGTATGACTGAAGGGGGGGAGAGGGTAGAGGGGTGATCAATTGAGTCAACTGTCTCTATCATGGTATGACTGAAGGGGGGGGGAGGGTAGAGGGATGATCAGTTGAGTCACCTGTCTCTATCATGGTATGACTGAAGGGGGGGGAGAGGGTAGAGGGGTGATCAATTGAGTCACCTGTCTCTATCATGGTATGACTGAAGGGGAGAGGGGTGATCAGTTGAGTCACCTCTCTCTATCATGGTATGACTGAAGGGGGGGGGAGGGGAGAGGGGTGATCAATTGAGTCACCTGTCTCTATCATGGTATGACTGAAGGGGGGGGGAAAGGGGTGATCAGTTGAGTCACCTGTCTCTATCATGGTATGACTGAAGGGGAGAGGGGTGATCAGTTGAGTCACCTTTCTCTATCATGGTATGACTGAAGGGGGGGGAGGGTAGAGGGGTGAGGAATTGAGTGACCTGTCTCTATCATGGGATGACTGAAGAGGAGGGGGGGAGTCAGTTGAGTCACCTGTCTCTATCATGGTATGACTGAAGGGGGGGAGAGGGTAGAGGGGTGATCAATTGAGTCACCTGTCTCTATCATGGTATGACTGAAGGGGGGGGGGGGGGGGAGAGGGCAGATCAATTGAGTCACCTGTCTCTATCATGGTATGACTGAAGGGGGGGAGGGGAGAGGGGTGATCAGTTGAGTCACCTGTCTCTATCATGGTATGACTGAAGGGGGGAGGAGGGTAGAGGGGTGATCAGTTGAGTCACCTGTCTCTATCACGGTATGACTGAAGGGGGGGAGGGTAGAGGGGTGATCAGTTGAGTCACCTGTCTCTATCATGGTATGACTGAAGGGGAGAGGGGCGATCAGTTGAGTCACCTGTCTCTATCATGGTATGACTGAAGGGGAGAGGGGTGATCAGTTGAGTCACCTGTCTCTATCATGGTATGACTGAAGGGGGGGAGAGGGTAGAGGGGTGATCAATTGAGTCACCTGTCTCTATCATGGTATGACTGAAGGGGAGAGGGTAGAGGGGTGATCAGTTGAGTCACCTGTCTCTATCATGGTATGACTGAAGGGGGGGAGAGGGTAGAGGGGTGATCAATTGAGTCACCTGTCTCTATCATGGTATGACTGAAGGGGGGGAGAGGGTAGAGGAGTGATCAGTTGAGTCACCTGTCTCTATCATGGTATGACTGAAGGGGGGGGAGGGTAGAGGGGTGATCAGTTGACTCACCTGTCTCTATCATGGTATGACTGAAGGGGAGAGGGGCAATCAGTTGAGTCACCTGTCTCTATCATGGTATGACTGAAGGGGGGGAGAGGGTAGAGGGGTGAGGGGTGATCAATTGAGTCACCTGTCTCTATCATGGTATGACTGAAGGGGGGGGGAGGGAAGAGGGGTGATCAGTTGAGTCACCTGTCTCTATCATGGTATGACTGAAGGGGGGGGGGAGGGTAGAGGGGGTGATCAGTTGAGTCACCTGTCTCTATCATGGTATGACTGAAGGGGAGAGGGGTGATCAATTGAGTCACCTGTCTCTATCATGGCATGACTGAAGGGGAGAGGGGCGATCAGTTGAGTCACCTGTCTCTATCATGGTATGACTGAAGGGGGGGAGAGGGTAGAGGGGTGATCAGTTGAGTCACCTGTCTCTATCATGGTATGACTGAAGGGGGGGGGGAGGGTAGAGGGGCGATCAGTT
>CM056584.1:88784699-88814630 GCA_029721435.1 Gymnothorax reevesii | reverse complement strand
GGTATGACTGAAGGGGAGAGGGGTGATCAGTTGAGTCACCTGTCTCTATCATGGTATGACTGAAGGGGGGAGAGGGTAGAGGGGTGATCAGTTGAGTCACCTGTCTCTATCATGGTATGACTGAAGGGGAGAGGGGTGATCAGTTGAGTCACCTGTCTCTATCATGGTATGACTGAAGGGGAGAGGGTAGATGGGTGATCAATTGAGTCACCTGTCTCTATCATGGTATGACTGAAGGGGAGAGGGGTGATCAATTGAGTCACCTGTCTCTATCATGGTATGACTGAAGGGGAGAGGGTAGAGGGGTGATCAGTTGAGTCACCTGTCTCTATCATGGTATGACTGAAGGGGAGAGGGTAGAGGGGTCATCATTTGAGTCACCTGTCTCTATCATGGTATGACTGAAGGGGGGGGAGGGTAGAGGGGCGATCCGTTGAGTCACCTGTCTCTATCATGGTATGACTGAAGGGGAGAGGGGTGATCAGTTGAGTCACCTGTCTCTATCATGGTATGACTGAAAGGGGGGGGAGGGTAGAGCGGTGATCAGTTGAGTCACCTGTCTCTATCATGGTATGACTGAAGGGGAGAGGGTAGAGGGGTGATCAATTGAGTCACCTGTCTCTATCATGGTATGACTGAAGGGGAGAGGGTAGAGGGGTGATCAATTGAGTCACCTGTCTCTGTCATTGTATGACTGAAGGGGAGAGGGGGGATCAGTTGAGTCACCTGTCTCTATCATGGCATGACTGAAGGGGGGGAGAGGGTAGAGGGGTGATCACTTGAGTCACCTGTCTCTATCATGGTATGACTGAAGGGGAGAGGGGTGATCAATTGAGTCACCTGTCTCTATCATGGTATGACTGAAGGGGAGAGGGTAGAGGGGTGATCAATTGAGTCACCTGTCTCTGTCATGGTATGACTGAAGGGGGCGGGAGGGTAGAGGGGTGATCAGTTGAGTCACCTGTCTCTATCATGGCATGACTGAAGGGGGGGAGAGGGTAGAGGGGTGATCAGTTGAGTCACCTGTCTCTATCATGGTATGACTGAAGGGGAGAGGGGTGATCAGTTGAGTCACCTGTCTCTATCATGGTATGACTGAAGGGGAGAGGGTAGAGGGGTGATCAGTTGAGTCACCTGTCTCTATCATGGTATGACTGAAGGGGAGAGGGGTGATCAGTTGAGTCACCTGTCTCTATCATGGCATGACTGAAGGGGGGGAGAGGGTAGAGGGGTGATCGGTTGAGTCACCTGTCTCTATCATGGTATGACTGAAGGGGGGGGAGAGGGTAGAGGGGTGATCAATTGAGTCACCTGTCTCTATCATGGTGTGACTGAAGGGGGGAGGGGTGATCAGTTGAGTCACCTGTCTCTATCATGGTCTGACTGAAGGGGAGAGGGTAGAGGGGTGATCAATTGAGTCACCTGTCTCTATCAGGGTATGACTGAAGGGGGGGGGGAGGGTAGATGGGTGATCAGTTGAGTCACCTGTCTCTATCATGGTATGACTGAAGGGGAGAGGGGTGATCAGTTGAGTCACCTGTCTCTATCATGGTATGACTGAAGGGGAGAGGGCAGAGGGGTGATCAATTGAGTCACCTGTCTCTATCATGGTATGACTGAAGGGGGGGTGAGGGTAGAGGGGTGATCAGTTGAGTCACCTGTCTCTGTCATGGTATGACTGAAGGGGAGAGGGGTGATCAGTTGAGTCACCTGTCTCTATCATGGTATGACTGAAGGGGGGGAGAGGGTAGAGGGGTGATCACTTGAGTGCACCTGTCTCTATCATGGTATGACTGAAGGGGAGAGGGTAGAGGGGTGATCAATTGAGTCACCTGACTCTGTCATGGTATGACTGAAGGGGAGAGGGGTGATCAGTTGAGTCACCTGTCTCTATCATGGTATGACTGAAGGGGGGGAGAGGGTAGAGGGGTGATCAGTTGAGTCACCTGTCTCTATCATGGTATGACTGAAGGGGGGGGGAGGGTAGAGGGGTGATCAGTTGAGTCACCTGTCTCTATCATGGTATGACTGAAGGGGGGGGGAGGGTAGAGGGGTGATCAGTTGAGTCACCTGTCTCTATCATGGTATGACTGAAGGGGGGGAGAGGGTAGATCAATTGAGTCACCTGTCTCTATCATGGTATGACTGAAGGGGAGAGTGGTGATCAGTTGAGTCACCTGTCTTTATCATGGTATGACTGAAGGGGAGAGGGGTGATCAATTGAGTCACCTGTCTCTATCATGGTATGACTGAAGGGGAGAGGGTAGAGGGGTGATCAATTGAGTCACCTGTCTCTATCATGGTATGACTGAAGGGGAGAGGGTAGAGGGGTGATCAATTGAGTCACCTGTCTCTATCATGGTATGACTAAAGGGGAGAGGGGTGATCAGTTGAGTCACATGTCTCTATCATGGTATGACTGAAGGGGAGAGGGTAGAGGGGTGATCAATTGAGTCACCTGTCTCTATCATGGTATGACTGAAGGGGAGAGGGGTGATCAGTTGAGTCACCTATCTCTATCATGGTATGACTGAAGGGGAGAGGGGTGATCAGTTGAGTCACCTGTCTCTATCATGGTATGACTGAAGTGGGGGAGAGGGTAGAGGGGTGATCAATTGAGTCACCTGTCTCTATCATGGTATGACTGAAGGGGGGGGAGGGTAGAGGGGTGATCACTTGAGTCACCTGTCTCTATCATGGTATGACTGAAGGGGGGGAGAGGGTAGAGGGGTGATCAATTGAGTCACCTGTCTCCATCATGGTATGACTGAAGGGGAGAGGGGTGATCAGTTGAGTCACCTATCTCTATCATGGTATGACTGAAGGGGAGAGGGGTGATCAGTTGAGTCACCTGTCTCTATCATGGTATGACTGAAGTGGGGGAGAGGGTAGAGGGGTGATCAATTGAGTCACCTGTCTCTATCATGGTATGACTGAAGGGGGGGGGAGGGTAGAGGGGTGATCAATTGAGTCACCTGTCTCTATCATGGTATGACTGAAGGGGGGGGAGGGTAGAGGGGTGATCAATTGAGTCACCTGTCTCTATCATGGTATGACTGAAGGGGAGAGGGGTGATCAGTTGAGTCACCTGTCTCTATCATGGTATGACTGAAGGGGAGAGGGTAGAGGGGTGATCAATTGAGTCACCTGTCTCTATCATGGTATGACTGAAGGGGAGAGGGGTGATCAATTGAGTCACCTGTCTCTATCATGGTATGACTGAAGGGGGGGAGAGGGTAGAGGGGTGATCAGTTGAGTCACCTGTCTCTATCATGGTATGACTGAAGGGGAGAGGGGTGATCAGTTGAGTCACCTGTCTCTATCATGGTATGACTGAAGGGGAGAGGGTAGAGGGGTGATCAATTGAGTCACCTGTCTCTATCATGGTATGACTGAAGGGGAGAGGGTAGAGGGGTGATCAATTGAGTCACCTGTCTCTATCATTTTATGACTGAAGGGGAGAGGGTAGAGGGGAGAACAATTGAGTCACCTGTCTCTATCATGGTATGACTAAAGGGGAGAGGGTAGAGGGGTGATCAGTTGAGTCACCTGTCTCTATCATGGTATGACTGAAGGGGGGGGAGGGTAGAGGGGCGATCAGTTGAGTCACCTGTCTCTATCATGGTATGACTGAAGGGGAGAGGGGTGATCAGTTGAGTCACCTGTCTCTATCATGGTATGACTGAAGGGGAGAGGGTAGAGGGGTGATCAATTGAGTCACCTGTCTCTATCATGGTATGACTGAAGGGGGGGGAGGGTAGAGGGGTGATCAGTTGAGTCACCTGTCTCTATCATGGTATGACTGAAGGGGAGAGGGGTGATCAGTTGAGTCACCTGTCTCTATCATGGTATGACTGAAGGGGAGAGGGTAGAGGGGTGATCAGTTGAGTCACCTGTCTCTATCATGGTATGACTGAAGGGGGGGGGAGGGGAGAGGGGTGATCAGTTGAGTCACCTGTCTCTATCATGGTATGACTGAAGGGGGGGGGAGGGTAGATAGGTGATCAGTTGAGTCACCTGTCTGTATCATGGTATGACTGAAGGGGAGAGGGTAGAGGGGTGATCAGGTGAGTCACCTGTCTCTATCATGGCATGACTGAAGGGGAGAGGGTAGAGGGGTGATCAATTGAGTCACTTGTCTCTATCATGGTATGACTGAAAGGTGGGGGGAGGGTAGAGGGGTGATCAGTTGAGTCACCTGTCTCTGTCATGGTATGACTGAAGGGGAGAGGGGTGATCAATTGAGTCACCTGTCTCTATCATGGTATGACTGAAGGGGAGAGGGTAGAGGGGTGATCAATTGAGTCACCTGTCTCTATCATGGTATGACTGAAGGGGGGGGGAGGGTAGAGGTGTGATCAGTTGAGTCACCTGTCTCTATCATGGTATGACTGAAGGGGAGAGGGTAGAGGGGTGATCAATTGAGTCACCTGTCTCTATCATGGTATGACTGAAGGGGAGAGGGTAGAGGGGTGATCAATTGAGTCACCTGTCTCTATCATGGTATGACTGAAGGGGAGAGGGGTGATGAGTTGAGTCACCTGTTTCTATCACGGGATGACTGAAGGGGGGGAGCTCAGTTGAGTCACCTGTCTCTATCATGGTATGACTGAAGGGGGGGGAGAGGGTAGAGGGGTGATCAATTGAGTCACCTGTCTCTATCATGGTATGACTGAAGGGGAGAGGGGTGATCAGTTGAGTCACCTGTCTCTATCATGGTATGACTGAAGGGGAGAGGGTAGAGGGGTGATCAATTGAGTCACCTGTCTCTATCATGGTATGACTGAAGGGGGGGGGGAGGGTAGAGGAGTGATCAGTTGAGTCACCTGTCTCTATCATGGTATGACTGAAGGGGAGAGGGGTGATTAGTTGAGTCACCTGTCTTTATCATGGTATGACTGAAGGGGGGGGGAGGGTAGAGGGGTGATCAATTGAGTCACCTGTCTCTATCATGGTATGACTGAAGGGGAGAGGGGTGATCAGTTGAGTCACCTGTCTCTATCATGGTATGACTGAAGGGGGAGGGTAGAGGGGTGATCAATTGAGTCACCTGTCTCTATCATGGTATGACTGAAGGGGAGAGGGTAGAGGGGTGATCAATTGAGTCACCTGTCTCTATCATGGTATGATTGAAGGGGAGAGGGTAGAGGGGTGATCAATTGAGTCACCTGTCTCTATCATGGTATGACTAAAGGGGAGAGGGTCGAGGGGTGATCGATTGAGTCACCTGTCTCTATCATGGTATGACTGAAGGGGGGGGAGGGTAGAGGGGGGATCAGTTGAGTCACCTGTCTCTTTCATGGTATGACTGAAGGGGAGAGGGGTGATCAGTTGAGTCACCTGTCTCTATCATGGTATGACTGAAGGGGGGGGGAGGGTAGAGGGGTGATCAGTTGAGTCACCTGTCTCTATCATGGTATGACTGAAGGGGAGAGGGTAGAGGGGTGATCAATTGAGTCACCTGTCTCTATCATGGTATGACTGAAGGGGAGAGGGTAGAGGGGTGATCAATTGAGTCACCTGTCTCTGTCATGGTATGACTGAAGGGGAGAGGGGTGATCAGTTGAGTCACCTGTCTCTATCATGGCATGACTGAAGGGGGGGAGAGGGTAGAGGGGTGATCACTTGAGTCACCTGTCTCTATCATGGTATGACTGAAGGGGAGAGGGGTGATCAATTGAGTCACCTGTCTCTATCATGGTATGACTGAAGGGGAGAGGGTAGAGGGGTGATCAATTGAGTCACCTGTCTCTATCATGGTATGACTGAAGGGGGGGGAGGGTAGAGGGGTGATCAGTTGAGTCACCTGTCTCTATCATGGTATGACTGAAGGGGGGGAGAGGGTAGAGGGGTGATCAGTTGAGTCACCTGTCTCTATCATGGTATGACTGAAGGGGAGAGGGGTGATCAATTGAGTCACCTGTCTCTATCATGGTATGACTGAAGGGGAGAGGGTAGAGGGGTGATCAGTTGAGTCACCTGTCTCTATCATGGTATGACTGAAGGGGAGAGGGGTGATCAGTTGAGTCACCTGTCTCTATCATGGTATGACTGAAGGGGGGGAGAGGGTAGAGGGGTGATCAGTTGAGTCACCTGTCTCTATCATGGTATGACTGAAGGGGGGGGAGAGGGTAGAGGGGTGATCAATTGAGTCACCTGTCTCTATCATGGTATGACTGAAGGGGAGAGGGGTGATCAGTTGAGTCACCTGTCTCTATCATGGTATGACTGAAGGGGAGAGGGTAGAGGGGTGATCAATTGAGTCACCTGTCTCTATCATGGTATGACTGAAGGGGGGGGGGAGGGTAGAGAGGTGATCAGTTGAGTCACCTGTCTCTATCATGGTATGACTGAAGGGGAGAGGGGTGATCAGTTGAGTCACCTGTCTCTATCATGGTATGACTGAAGGGGAGAGGGGTGATCAGTGGAGTCACCTGTCTCTATCATGGCATGACTGAAGGGGGGGAGAGGGTAGAGGGGTGATCAGTTGAGTCACCTGTCTCTATCATGGTATGACTGAAGGGGAGAGGGTAGAGGGGTGATCAGTTGAGTCAACTGTCTCTATCATGGTATGACTGAAGGGGAGAGGGCAGATCAATTGAGTCACCTGTCTCTATCATGGTATGACTGAAGGGGAGAGGGTAGAGGGGTGATCAATTGAGTCACCTGTCTCTATCATGGTATGACTGAAGTGGGGGGGAGGGTAGAGGTGTGATCAGTTGAGTCACCTGTCTCTATCATGGTATGACTGAGGGGGAGAGGGCAGAGGGGTGATCAATTGAGTCACCTGTCTCTATCATGGTATGACTGAAGGGGGGGGGAGGGTAGAGGGGTGATCAGTTGAGTCACCTGTCTCTATCATGGTATGACTGAAGGGGAGAGGGTAGAGGGGTGATCAATTGAGTCACCTGTCTCTATCATGGTATGACTGAAGGGGAGAGGGTAGAGGGGTGATCAATTGAGTCACCTGTCTCTGTCATGGTATGACTGAAGGGGAGAGGGGTGATCAGTTGAGTCACCTGTCTCTATCATGGTATGACTGAAGGGGGGGAGAGGGTAGAGGGGTGATCACTTGAGTGCACCTGTCTCTATCATGGTATGACTGAAGGGGAGAGGGGTGATCAATTGAGTCACCTGTCTCTATCATGGTATGACTGAAGGGGAGAGGGTAGAGGGGTGATCAATTGAGTCACCTGTCTCTATCATGGTATGACTGAAGGGGGCGGGAGGGTAGAGGGGTGATCAGTTGAGTCACCTGTCTCTATCATGGCATGACTGAAGGGGGGGAGAGGGTAGAGGGGTGATCAGTTGAGTCACCTGTCTCTATCATGGTATGACTGAAGGGGAGAGGGGTGATCAGTTGAGTCACCTGTCTCTATCATGGTATGACTGAAGGGGAGAGGGTAGAGGGGTGATCAGTTGAGTTACCTGTCTCTATCATGGTATGACTGAAGGGGGGGAGAGGGTAGAGGGGTGATCAATTGAGTCACCTGTCTCTATCATGGTATGACTGAAGGGGAGAGGGGTGATCAGTTGAGCCACCTGTCTCTATCATGGTATGACAAAAGGGGGGGAGAGGGTAGAGGGGTGATCAATTGAGTCACTTGTCTCTATCATGGTATGACTGAAGGGGGGGGGAGGGTAGAGGGGTGATCAATTGAGTCACCTGTCTCTATCATGGTATGACTGAAGGGGAGAGGGGTGATCAGTTGAGTCACCTGTCTCTATCATGGTATGACTGAAGGGGAGATTGTAGAGGGGTGATCAATTGAGTCACCTGTCTCTATCATGGTATGACTGAAGGGGAGAGGGGTGATCAGTTGAGTCACCTGTCTCTATCATGGTATGACTGAAGGGGAGAGGGGTGATCAATTGAGTCACCTGTCTCTATCATGGTATGACTGAAGGGGAGAGGGGTGATCAGTTGAGTCACCTGTCTCTATCATGGTATGACAGCAGGGGGGGGGAAGGGTAGAGGGGTGATCAATTGAGTCACCTGTCTCTATCATGGTATGACTGAAGGGAGGGGGGGGGTAGAGGGGTGATCAGTTGAGTCACCTGTCTCTATCATGGTATGACTGAAGGGGAGAGGGGTGATCAATTGAGTCACCTGTCTCTATCATGGTATGACTGAAGGGGAGAGGGTAGAGGGGTGATCAATTGAGTCACCTGTCTCTATCATGGTATGACTGAAGGGGAGAGGGGTGATCAGTTGAGTCACCTGTCTCTATCATGGTATGACTGAAGGGGGGGAGAGGGTAGAGGGGTGATCAGTTGAGTCACCTGTCTCTATCATGGTATGACTGAAGGGGAGAGGGTAGAGGGGTGATCAATTGAGTCACCTGTCTCTATCATGGTATGACTGAAGGGGAGAGGGCAGATCAATTGAGTCACCTGTCTCTATCATGGTATGACTGAAGGGGAGAGGGTAGAGGGGTGATCAATTGAGTCACCTGTCTCTATCATGGTATGACTGAAGGGGGGGGGAGGGTAGAGGTGTGATCAGTTGAGTCACCTGTCTCTATCATGGTATGACTGAAGGGGAGAGGGTAGAGGGGTGATCAATTGAGTCACCTGTCTCTATCATGGTATGACTGAAGGGGAGAGGGGTGATCAGTTGAGTCACCTGTCTCTATCATGGCATGACTGAAGGGGGGGAGAGGGTAGAGGGGTGATCAGTTGAGTCACCTGTCTCTATCATGGTATGACTGAAGGGGAGAGGGTAGAGGGGGGATCAGTTGAGTCAACTGTCTCTATCATGGGATGACTGAAGGGGAGAGGGCAGATCAATTGAGTCACCTGTCTCTATCATGGTATGACTGAAGGGGAGAGGGTAGAGGGGTGATCAATTGAGTCACCTGTCTCTATCATGGTATGACTGAAGGGGGGGGGAGGGTAGAGGTGTGATCAGTTGAGTCACCTGTCTCTATCATGGTATGACTGAAGGGGAGAGGGTAGAGGGGTGATCAATTGAGTCGCCTGTCTCTATCATGGTATGACTGAAGGGGAGAGGGTAGAGGGGTGATCAATTGAGTCCCCTGTCTCTATCATGGTATGACTGAAGGGGAGAGGGGTGATCAGTTGAGTCACCTGTCTCTATCACGGCATGACTGAAGGGGGGAGATCAATGACTGAAGGGGGGGAGATCAGTTGAGTCACCTGTCTCTATCATGGTATGACTGAAGGGGGGGGAGAGGGTAGAGGGGTGATCAATTGAGTCACCTGTCTCTATCATGGTATGACTGAAGGGGAGAGGGGTGATCAGTTGAGTCACCTGTCTCTATCATGGTATGACTGAAGGGGAGAGGGTAGAGGGGTGATCAATTGAGTCACCTGTCTCTATCATGGTATGACTGAAGGGGGGGGGAGGGTAGAGGGGTGATCAGTTGAGTCACCTGTCTCTATCATGGTATGACTGAAGGGGAGAGGGGTGATCAGTTGAGTCACCTGTCTCTATCATGGTATGACTGAAGGGGGGAGAGGGTAGAGGGGTGATCAGTTGAGTCACCTGTCTCTATCATGGTATGACTGAAGGGGAGAGGGGTGATCAGTTGAGTCACCTGTCTCTATCATGGTATGACTGAAGGGGAGAGGGTAGAGGGGTGATCAATTGAGTCACCTGTCTCTATCATGGTATGACTGAAGGGGAGAGGGTAGAGGGGTGATCAATTGAGTCACCTGTCTCTATCATGGTATGACTGAAGGGGAGAGGGTAGAGGGGTGATCAATTGAGTCACCTGTCTCTATCATGGTATGACTAAAGGGGAGAGGGTAGAGGGGTGATCAGTTGAGTCACCTGTCTCTATCATGGTATGACTGAAGGGGGGGGAGGGAAGAGGGGCGACCAGTTGAGTCCCCTGTCTCTATCATGGTATGACGGAAGGGGAGAGGGGTGATCAGTTGAGTCACCTGTCTCTATCATGGTATGACTGAAGGGGGGGGGAGGGTAGAGGGGTGATTCGTTGAGTCACCTGTCTCTATCATGGTATGACTGAAGGGGAGAGGGTAGAGGGGTGATCAATTGAGTCACCTGTCTCTATCATGGTATGACTGAAGGGGAGAGGGAAGAGGGGTGATCAATTGAGTCACCTGTCTCTGTCATGGTATGACTGAAGGGGGGAGGGAAGGGTGATCAGTTGAGTCACCTGTCTCTATCATGGCATGACTGAAGGGGGGGGAGAGGGTAGAGGGGAGATCAATTGAGTCACCTGTCTCTATCATGGTATGACTGAAGGGGAGAGGGGTGACCAATTGAGTCACCTGTCTCTATCATGGTATGACTGATGGGGAGAGGGTAGAGGGGTGATCAATTGAGTCACCTGTCTCTATCATGGTATGACTGAAGGGGAGAAGGGGTGATCAGTTGAGTCACCTGTCTCTATCATGGCATGACTGAAGGGGGGGAGGGGAGGGGAGGGTAGAGGGGTGATCGGTTGAGTCACCTGTCTCTATCATGGTATGACTGAAGGGGAGAGGGTAGAGGGGTGATCAATTGAGTCACCTGTCTCTATCATGGTATGACTGAAGGGGAGAGGGTAGAGAGGTGATCAATTGAGTCACCTGTCTCTATCATGGTATGACTGAAGGGGAGAGGGTAGAGGGGTGATCAATTGAGTCACCTGTCTCTATCATGGTATCACTAAAGGGGAGAGGGTAGAGGGGTGATCAGTTGAGTCACCTGTCTCTATCATGGTATGACTGAGGGGGGGGGAGGGTCGAGGGGCGATCAGTTGAGTCACCTGTCTCTATCATGGTATGACTGAAGGGGAGAGGGGTGATCAGTTGAGTCACCTGTCTCTATCATGGTATGACTGAAGGGGGGGGGAGGGTAGAGGGGTGATTCGTTGAGTCACCTGTCTCTATCATGGTATGACTGAAGGGGAGAGGGTAGAGGGGTGATCAATTGAGTCACCTGTCTCTATCATGGTATGACTGAAGGGGAGAGGGAAGAGGGGTGATCAATTGAGTCACCTGTCTCTGTCATGGTATGACTGAAGGGGAGAGGGGTGATCAGTTGAGTCACCTGTCTCTATCATGGCATGACTGAAGGGGGGGAGAGGGTAGAGGGGTGATCACTTGAGTCACCTGTCTCTATCATGGTATGACTGAAGGGGAGAGGGGTGACCAATTGAGTCACCTGTCTCTATCATGGTATGACTGAAGGGGAGAGGGTAGAGGGGTGATCAATTGAGTCACCTGTCTCTATCATGGTATGACTGAAGGGGGCGGGAGGGTAGAGGGGTGATCAGTTGAGTCACCTGTCTCTATCATGGCATGACTGAAGGGGGGGAGAGGGTAGAGGGGTGATCAGTTGAGTCACCTGTCTCTATCATGGTATGACTGAAGGGGAGAGGGGTGATCAGTTGAGTCACCTGTCTCTATCATGGTATGACTGAAGGGGAGAGGGTAGAGGGGTGATCAGTTGAGTCACCTGTCTCTATCATGGTATGACTGAAGGGGAGAGGGGTGATCAGTTGAGTCACCTGTCTCTATCATGGCATGACTGAAGGGGGGGAGAGGGTAGAGGGGTGATCAGTTGAGTCACCTGTCTCTATCATGGTATGACTGAAGGGGGGGGGTAGAGGGGTGATCAATTGAGTCACCTGTCTCTATCATGGTATGACTGAAGGGGAGAGGGGTGATCAGTTGAGTCACCTGTCTCTATCATGGTATGACTGAAGGGGAGAGGGTAGAGGGGTGATCAATTGAGTCACCTGTCTCTATCATGGTATGACTGAAGGGAGGGGGAGGGTAGAGGGGTGATCAGTTGAGTCACCTGTCTCTATCATGGTATGACTGAAGGGGAGAGGGGTGATCAATTGAGTCACCTGTCTCTATCATGGTATGACTGAAGGGGAGAGGGTAGAGGGGTGATCAATTGAGTCACCTGTCTCTATCATGGTATGACTGAAGGGGAGAGGGGTGATCAGTTGAGTCACCTGTCTCTATCATGGTATGACTGAAGGGGGGGGAGAGGGTAGGGGGGTGATCAGTTGAGTCACCTGTCTCTATGATGGTATGAGTGAAGGGGAGAGGGTAGAGGGGTGATCAATTGAGTCACCTGTCTCTATCATGGTATGACTGAAGGGGAGAGGGCAGAGGAGTGATCAATTGATTCAACTGTCTCTATCATGGTATGAGTGAAGGGGGGGGGAGGGGAGAGGGGTGATCAGTTGAGTCACCTGTCTCTATCATGGTATGACTGAAGGGGGGGTGAGGGTAGAGGGGTGATCAATTGAGTCACCTGTCTCTATCATGGTATGACTGAAGGGGAGAGGGGTGATCAATTGAGTCACCTGTCTCTATCATGGTATGACTGAAGGGGGGGGGAACGGTAGAGGGGTGATCAATTGAGTCAACTGTCTCTATCATGGTATGACTGAAGGGGAGAGGGGTGATCAATTGAGTCACCTGTCTCTATCATGGTATGACTGAAGGGGAAAGGGTAGAGGGGTGATCAGTTGGGTGAGCTGTCTCTATCATGGTATGTCTGAAGGGGTGAGGGGTGATCAGTTGAGTCACCTGTCTCTATCATGGTATGACTGAAGGGGAGAGGGGGTGATCAGTTGAGTCACCTGTCTCTATCATGGTATGACTGAAGGGGAGAGGGTAGAGGGGTGATCAATTGAGTCACCTGTCTCTATCATGGTATGACTGAAGGGGAGAGGGTAGACGGGTGATCAATTGAGTCACCTGTCTCTATCATGGTATGACTGAAGGGGAGAGGGGTGATCAGTTGAGTCACCTGTCTCTATCATGGTATGACTGAAGGGGGGGAGAGGGTAGAGGGGTGATCAGTTGAGTCACCTGTCTCTATCATGGTATGACTGAAGGGGGGGAGAGGGTAGAGGGGTGATCAGTTGAGTCACCTGTCTCTATCATGGTATGACTGAAGGGGAGAGGGTAGAGGGGTGATCAATTGAGTCACCTGTCTCTATCATGGTATGACTGAAGGGGAGAGGGGTGATCAATTGAGTCACCTGTCTCTATCATGGTATGACTGAAGGGGAAAGGGTAGAGGGGTGATCAGTTGAGTGACCTGTCTCTATCATGGTATGACTGAAGGGGAGCGGGGTGATCAGTTGAGTCACCTGTCTCTATCATGGTATGACTGAAGGGAAGAGGGGTGATCAGTTGAGTCACCTGTCTCTATCATGGTATGACTGAAGGGGAGAGGGTAGAGGGGTGATCAATTGAGTCACCTGTCACTATCATGGTATGACTGAAGGGGAGAGGGTAGAGGGGTGATCAATTGAGTCACCTGTCTCTATCATGGTATGACTGAAGGGGAGAGGGTAGAGGGGTGATCAGTTGAGTCACCTGTCTCTATCATGGTATGACTGAAGGGGAGAGGGGTGATCAGTTGAGTCACCTGTCTCTATCATGGTATGACTGAAGGGGAGAGGGTAGAGGGGTGATCAATTGAGTCACCTGTCTCTATCATGGTATGACTGAAGGGGAGAGGGCAGATCAATTGAGTCACCTGTCTCTATCATGGTATGACTGAAGGGGAGAGGGTAGAGGGGTGATCAATTGAGTCACCTGTCTCTATCATGGTATGACTGAAGGGGGGGGGAGGGTAGAGGAGTGATCAGTTGAGTCACCTGTCTCTATCATGGTATGACTGAAGGGGAGAGGGTAGAGGGGTGATCAATTGAGTCACCTGTCTCTATCATGGTATGACTGAAGGGGAGAGGGGTGATCAGTTGAGTCACCTGTCTCTATCATGGCATGACTGAAGGGGGGGAGAGGGTAGAGGGGTGATCAGTTGAGTCACCTGTCTCTATCATGGTATGACTGAAGGGGAGAGGGTAGAGGGGTGATCAGTTGAGTCAACTGTCTCTATCATGGTATGACTGAAGGGGAGAGGGCAGATCAATTGAGTCACCTGTCTCTATCATGGTATGACTGAAGGGGAGAGGGTAGAGGGGTGATCAATTGAGTCACCTGTCTCTATCATGGTATGACTGAAGGGGAGAGGGTAGAGGGGTGATCAATTGAGTCACCTGTCTCTATCATGGTATGACTGAAGGGGAGAGGGTAGAGGGGTGATCAATTGAGTCACCTGTCTCTATCATGGTATGACTGAAGGGGAGAGGGGTGATCAGTTGAGTCACCTGTCTCTATCACGGCATGACTGAAGGGGGGGAGATCAGTTGAGTCACCTGTCTCTATCATGGTATGACTGAAGGGGGGGGAGAGGGTAGAGGGGTGATCAATTGAGTCACCTGTCTCTATCATGGTATGACTGAAGGGGAGAGGGGTGATCAGTTGAGTCACCTGTCTCTATCATGGTATGACTGAAGGGGAGAGGGTAGAGGGGTGATCAATTGAGTCACCTGTCTCTATCATGGTATGACTGAAGGGGGGGGGGAGGGTAGAGGGGGGATCAGTTGAGTCACCTGTCTCTATCATGGTATGACTGAAGGGGAGAGGGGATCAATTGAGTCACCTGTCTCTATCATGGTATGACTGAAGGGGGGAGAGGGTAGAGGGGTGTTCAGTTGAGGCACCTGTCTCTATCATGGTATGACTGAAGGGGAGAGGGGTGATCAGTTGAGTCACCTGTCTCTATCATGGTATGACTGAAGGGGAGAGGGTAGAGGGGTGATCAATTGAGTCACCTGTCTCTATCATGGTATGACTGAAGGGGAGAGGGTAGAGGGGTGATCAATTGAGTCACCTGTCTCTATCATGGTATGACTGAAGGGGAGAGGGTAGAGGGGTGATCAATTGAGTCACCTGTCTCTATCATGGTATGACTAAAGGGGAGAGGGTAGAGGGGTGATCAGTTGAGTCACCTGTCTCTATCATGGTATGACTGAAGGGGGGGGAGGGTAGAGGGGCGATCAGTTGAGTCACCTGTCTCTATCATGGTATGACTGAAGGGGAGAGGGGTGATCAGTTGAGTCACCTGTCTCTATCATGGTATGACTGAAGGGGAGAGGGGTGTTCAGTTGAGTCACCTGTCTCTATCATGGTATGACAGCAGGGGGAGAGGGTAGAGGGGTGATCAATTGAGTCACCTGTCTCTATCATGGTATGACTGAAGGGGAGAGGGTAGAGGGGTGATCAGTTGAGTCACCTGTCTCTATCATGGTATGACTGAAGGGGAGAGGGTAGAGGGGTGATCAGTTGAGTCACCTGTCTCTATCATGGTATGACTGAAGGGGAGAGGGGTGATCAGTTGAGTCACCTGTCTCTATCATGGCATGACTGAAGGGGGGGAGAGGGTAGAGGGGTGATCAGTTGAGTCACCTGTCTCTATCATGGTATGACTGAAGGGGGGGGGAGAGGGTAGAGGGGTGATCAATTGAGTCACCTGTCTCTATCATGGTATGACTGAAGGGGAGAGGGGTGATCAGTTGAGTCACCTGTCTCTATCATGGTATGACTGAAGGGGAGAGGGTAGAGGGGTGATCAGTTGAGTTACCTGTCTCTATCATGGTATGACTGAAGGGGAGAGGGGTGATCAGTTGAGTCACCTGTCTCTATCATGGTATGACTGAAGGGGAGAGGGCAGAGGGGTGATCAATTGAGTCACCTGTCTCTATTATGGTATGAGGGAGGGGGGGGGGGGGGGTAGAGGGGTGATCAGTTGAGTCACCTGTCTCTATTATGGTATGACTGACGGGGAGAGGGTAGAGGGGTGATCAATTGAGTCACCTGTCTCTATCATGGTATGACTGAAGGGGAGAGGGTAGAGAAGTGATCAATTGAGTCACCTGTCTCTGTCATGGTATGACTGAAGGGGAGAGGGGTGATCAGTTGAGTCACCTGTCTCTATCATGGTATGACTGAAGGGGGGGAGAGGGTAGAGGGGTGATCACTTGAGTGCACCTGTCTCTATCATGGTATGACTGAAGGGGAGAGGGGTGATCAATTGAGTCACCTGTCTCTATCATGGTATGACTGAAGGGGAGAGGGTAGAAGGGTGATCAATTGAGTCACCTGTCTCTATCATGGTATGACTGAAGGGGGCGGGACGGTAGAGTGGTGATCAGTTGAGTCACCTGTCTCTATCATGGCATGACTGAAGGGGGGGAGAGGGTAGAGGGGTGATCAGTTGAGTCACCTGTCTCTATCATGGTATGACTGAAGGGGAGAGGGGTGATCAGTTGAGTCACCTGTCTCTATCATGGTATGACTGAAGGGGAGAGGGTAGAGGGGTGATCAGTTGAGTCACCTGTCTCTATCATGGTATGACTGAAGGGGGGGAGAGGGTAGAGGGGTGATCAATTGAGTCACCTGTCTCTATCATGGTATGACTGAAGGGGAGAGGGGTGATCAGTTGAGTCACCTGTCTCTATCATGGTATGACTGAAGGGGGGGAGAGGGTAGAGGGGTGATCAATTGAGTCACCTGTCTCTATCATGGTATGACTGAAGGGGGGGGGGAGGGGAGAGGGGTGATTAATTGAGTCACCTGTCTCTATCATGGTATGACTGAAGGGGAGAGGGGTGATCAGTTGAGTCACCTGTCTCTATCATGGTATGACTGAAGGGGAGAGGGGTGATCAATTGAGTCACCTGTCTCTATCATGGTATGACTGAAGGGGAGAGGGGTGATCAGTTGAGTCACCTGTCTCTATCATGGTATGACTGAAGGGGAGAGGGGTGATCAATTGAGTCACCTGTCTCTATCATGGTATGACTGAAGGGGAGAGGGGTGATCAGTTGAGTCACCTGTCTCTATCATGGTATGACTGAAGGGGAGAGGGTAGAGGGGTGATCAATTGAGTCACCTGTCTCTATCATGGTATGACTGAAGGGGGGGGGAGGGTAGAGGGGTGATCAGTTGAGTCACCTGTCTCTATCATGGTATGACTGAAGGGGAGAGGGGTGATCAATTGAGTCACCTGTCTCTATCATGGTATGACTGAAGGGGAGAGGGTAGAGGGGTGATCAATTGAGTCACCTGTCTCTATCATGGTATGACTGAAGGGGAGAGGGGTGATCAGTTGAGTCACCTGTCTCTATCATGGCATGACTGAAGGGGGGGAGAGGGTAGAGGGGTGATCAGTTGAGTCACCTGTCTCTATCATGGTATGACTGAAGGGGAGAGGGTAGAGGGGTGATCAATTGAGTCACCTGTCTCTATCATGGTATGACTGAAGGGTAGAGGGCAGAGGGGTGATCAGTTGAGTCACCTGTCTCTATCATGGTATGACGGAAAGGGGGGGGGAGGGTAGAGGGATGATCAGTTGAGTCACCTGTCTCTATCATGGTATGACTGAAGGGGGGGAGAGGGTAGAGGGGTGATCAATTGAGTCACCTGTCTCTATCATGGTATGACTGAAGGGGAGAGGGGTGATCAGTTGAGTCACCTGTCTCTATCATGGTATGACTGAAGGGGGGGGGAGGGGAGAGGGGTGATCAATTGAGTCACCTGTCTCTATCATGGTATGACTGAAGGGGAGAGGGGTGATCAATTGAGTCACCTGTCTCTATCATGGTATGACTGAAGGGGAAAGGGTAGAGGGGTGATCAGTTGAGTGACCTGTCTCTATCATGGTATGACTGAAGGGGAGAGGGGTGATCAGTTGAGTCACCTGTCTCTATCATGGTATGACTGAAGGGGAGAGGGGTGATCAGTTGAGTCACCTGTCTCTATCATGGTATGACTGAAGGGGAGAGGGTAGAGGGGTGATCAATTGAGTCACCTGTCTCTATCATGGTATGACTGAAGGGGAGAGGGTAGAGGGGTGATCAATTGAGTCACCTGTCTCTATCATGGTATGACTGAAGGGGAGAGGGGTGATCAGTTGAGTCACCTGTCTCTATCATGGTATGACTGAAGGTGGGGAGAGGGTAGAGGGGTGATCAGTTGAGTCACCTGTCTCTATCATGGTATGACTGAAGGGGGGGAGAGGGTAGAGGGGTGATCAGTTGAGTCACCTGTCTCTATCATGGTATGACTGAAGGGGAGAGGGTAGAGGGGTGATCAATTGAGTCACCTGTCTCTATCATGGTATGACTGAAGGGGAGAGGGGTGATCAATTGAGTCACCTGTCTCTATCATGGTATGACTGAAGGGGAAAGGGTAGAGGGGTGATCAGTTGAGTGACCTGTCTCTATCATGGTATGACTGAAGGGGACGGGGGTGATCAGTTGAGTCACCTGTCTCTATCATGGTATGACTGAAGGGAAGAGGGGTGATCAGTTGAGTCACCTGTCTCTATCATGGTATGACTGAAGGGGAGAGGGTAGAGGGGTGATCAGTTGAGTCACCTGTCTCTATCATGGTATGACTGAAGGGGAGAGGGTAGAGGGGTGATCAATTGAGTCACCTGTCTCTGTCATGGTATGACTGAAGGGGAGAGGGGTGATCAGTTGAGTCACCTGTCTCTATCATGGTATGACTGAAGGGGAGAGGGGTGATCAGTTGAGTCACCTGTCTCTATCATGGTATGACTGAAGGGGAGAGGGTAAAGGGGTGATCAATTGAGTCACCTGTCTCTATCATGGTATGACTGAAGGGGAAAGGGTAGAGGGGTGATCAGTTGAGTGACCTGTCTCTATCATGGTATGACTGAAAGGGAGAGGGGTGATCAGTTGAGTCACCTGTCTCTATCATGGTATGACTGAAGGGGAGAGGGTAGAGGGGTGATCAATTGAGTCACCTGTCTCTATCATGGTATGACTGAAGGGGAGAGGGTAGAGGGGTGATCAATTGAGTCACCTGTCTCTGTCATGGTATGACTGAAGGGGAGAGGGGTGATCAATTGAGTCACCTGTCTCTATCATGGTATGACTGAAGGGGAGAGGGTAGAGGGGTGATCAATTGAGTCACCAATCTCTATCATGGTATGACTGAAGGGGGCGGGAGGGTAGAGGGGTGATCAGTTGAGTCACCTGTCTCTATCATGGCATGACTGAAGGGGAGAGGGTATAGGGGTGATCAATTGAGTCACCTGTCTCTATCATGGTATGACTGAAGGGGGGGGGAGGGTAAACGGGTGATCAAGTCAGTCACCTGTCTCTATCATGGTATGACTGAAGGGGAAATGGTAGAGGGGTGATCAGTTGACTGACCTGTCTCTATCATGGTATGACTGAAGGGGAGAGGGGTGATCAGTTGAGTGACCTGTCTCTATCATGGTATGACTGAAGGGGAGAGGGGTGATCAGTTGAGTCACCTGTCTCTATCATGGTTTGACTGAAGGGGAGAGGGTAGAGGGGTGATCAATTGAGTCACCTGTCTCTATCATGGTATGACTGAAGGGGAGAGGGGTGATCAGTGGAGTCACCTGTCTCTATCATGGTATGACTGAAGGGGAGAGGGCAGATCAATTGAGTCACCTGTCTCTATCATGGTATGACTGAAGGGGAGAGGGCAGATCCATTGAGTCACCTGTCTTTATCATGGTATGACTGAAGAGGGGGGGAGGGTAGAGGGGTGATCAGTTGAGTCACCTGTCTCTATCATGGTATGACTGAAGGGGAGAGGGGTGATCAATTGAGTCACCTGTCTCTATCATGGTATGACTGAAGGGGAGGGGAGGGTAAAGGGGTGATCAATTGAGTCACCTGTCTCTATCATGGTATGACTGAAGGGGAAAGGGTAGAGGGGTGATCAGTTGAGTGACCTGTCTCTATCATGGTATGACTGAAGGGGAGAGGGGTGATCAGTTGAGTCACCTGTCTCTATCATGGTATGACTGAAGGGGAGAGGGGTGATCAGTTGAGTCACCTGTCTCTATCATGGTATGACTGAAGGGGAGAGAGTAGAGGGGTGATCAATTGAGTCACCTGTCTCTATCATGGTATGACTGAAGGGGAGAGGGTAGAGGGGTGATCAATTGAGTCACCTGTCTCTATCATGGTATGACTGAAGGGGAGAGGGGAGAGGGGTGATCAATTTAGTCACCTGTCTCTATCATGGTATGACTGAAGGGGAGAGGGGTGATCAGTTGAGTCACCTGTCTCTATCATGGTATGACTGAAGGGGAGAGGGGTGATCAGTTGAGTCACCTGTCTCTATCATGGTATGACTGAAGGAGAGAGGGTAGAGGGGTGATCAATTGAGTCACCTGTCTCTATCATGGTATGACTGAAGGGGAGAGGGTAGAGGGGTGATCAATTGAGTCACCTGTCTCTATCATGGCATGACTGAAGGGGAGAGGGGTGATCAGTTGAGTCACCTGTCTCTATCATGGTATGACTGAAGGGTGGGAGAGGGTAGAGGGGTGATCAATTTAGTCACCTGTCTCTATCATGGTATGACTGAAGGGGAGAGGGGTGATCAGTTGAGTCACCTGTCTCTATCATGGTATGACTGAAGGGGAGAGGGTAGAGGGGTGATCAGTTGAGTCACCTGTCTCTATCATGGTATGACTGAAGGGGGGGAGAGGGGTGATCAATTGAGTCACCTGTCTCTATCATGGTATTACTGAAGGGGTGGGGGAGGGTAGAGGGGTGATCAGTTGAGTCACCTGTCTCTATCATGGTATGACTGAAGGGGAGAGGGGTGATCAGTTGAGTCACCTGTCTCTATCATGGTATGACTGAAGGGGAGAGGGGTGATCAGTTGCGTCACCTGTCTCTATCATGGTATGACTGAAGGGGAGAGGGTAGAGGGGTGATCAATTGAGTCACCTGTCTCTATCATGGTATGACTGAAGGGGAGAGGGGTGATCAGTTGAGTCACCTGTCTCTATCATGGTATGACAGCAGGGGGGGAGAGGGTAGAGGGGTGATCAATTGAGTCACCTGTCTCTATCATGGTATGACTGAAGGGGGGGGAGGGTAGAGGGGTGATCAGTTGAGTCACCTGTCTCTATCATGGTATGACTGAAGGGGGGGGGAGGGTAGAGGGGTGATCAGTTGAGTCACCTGTCTCTATCATGGTATGACTGAAGGGGAGAGGGGTGATCAATCTAGTCACCTGTCTCTATCATGGTATGACTGAAGGGGGGGGGACGGGTAGAGGGATGATCAGTTGAGTCACCTGTCTCTATCATGGTATGACTGAAGGGGAGAGGGTAGAGGGGTGATCAATTGAGTCACCTGTCTCTATCATGGTATGACTGAAGGGGAGAGGGTAGAGGGGTGATCAATTGAGTCACCTGTCTCTATCATGGTATGACTGAAGGGGAGAGGGGTGATCAGTTGAGTCACCTGTCTCTATCATGGTATGACTGAAGGGGAGAGGGTAGAGGGGTGATCAATTGAGTCACCTGTCTCTATCATGGTATGACTGAAGGGGGGGGGAGGGTAGAGGGGTGATCAGTTGAGTCACCTGTCTCTATCATGGTATGACTGAAGGGGAGAGGGGTGATCAGTTGAGTCACCTGTCTCTATCATGGTATGACTGAAGGGGGGAGAGGGTAGAGGGGTGATCAGTTGAGTCACCTGTCTCTATCATGGTATGACTGAAGGGGAGAGGGGTGATCAGTTGAGTCACCTGTCTCTATCATGGTATGACTGAAGGGGAGAGGGTAGAGGGGTGATCAATTGAGTCACCTGTCTCTATCATGGTATGACTGAAGGGGAGAGGGTAGAGGGGTGATCAATTGAGTCACCTGTCTCTATCATGGTATGACTGAAGGGGAGAGGGTAGAGGGGTGATCAGTTGAGTCACCTGTCTCTATCATGGTATGACTGAAGGGGAGAGGGTAGAGGGGTGATCAATTGAGTCACCTGTCTCTATCATGGTATGACTAAAGGGGAGAGGGTAGAGGGGTGATCAGTTGAGTCACCTGTCTCTATCATGGTATGACTGAAGGGGGGGGAGGGTAGAGGGGCGATCAGTTGAGTCACCTGTCTCTATCATGGTATGACTGAAGGGGAGAGGGGTGATCAGTTGAGTCACCTGTCTCTATCATGGTATGACTGAAGGGGGGGGAGGGTAGAGGGGTGATCAGTTGAGTCACCTGTCTCTATCATGGTATGACTGAAGGGGAGAGGGTAGAGGGGTGATCAATTGAGTCACCTGTCTCTATCATGGTATGACTGAACGGGAGAGGGTAGAGGGGTGATCAATTGAGTCACCTGTCTCTGTCATGGTATGACTGAAGGGGAGAGGGGTGATCAGTTGAGTCACCTGTCTCTATCATGGCATGACTGAAGGGGGGGAGAGGGTAGAGGGGTGATCACTTGAGTCACCTGTCTCTATCATGGTATGACTGAAGGGGAGAGGGGTGATCAATTGAGTCACCTGTCTCTATCATGGTATGACTGAAGGGGAGAGGGTAGAGGGGTGATCAATTGAGTCACCTGTCTCTATCATGGTATGACTGAAGGGGGCGGGAGGGTAGAGGGGTGATCAGTTGACTCACCTGTCTCTATCATGGCATGACTGAAGGGGGGGAGAGGGTAGAGGGGTGATCAGTTGAGTCACCTGTCTCTATCATGGTATGACTGAAGGGGAGAGGGGTGATCAGTTGAGTCACCTGTCTCTATCATGGTATGACTGAAGGGGAGAGGGTAGAGGGGTGATCAGTTGAGTCACCTGTCTCTATCATGGTATGACTGAAGGGGAGAGGGGTGATCAGTTGAGTCACCTGTCTCTATCATGGCATGACTGAAGGGGGGGAGAGGGTAGAGGGGTGATCAGTTGAGTCACCTTGCTCTATCATGGTAGGGCTGAAGGGGGGGGAGAGGTTAGAGGGGTGATCAATTGAGTCACCTGTCTCTATCATGGTATGACTGAAGGGGAGAGGGGTGATCAGTTGAGTCACCTGTCTCTATCATGGTATGACTGAAGGGGAGAGGGTAGAGGGGGGATCAAGTGAGTCACCTGTCTCTATCAGGGTATGGCTGGAGGGGGGGGGGGGAGGGTAGAGGGGTGATCAGTTGAGTCACCTGTCTCTATCATGGTATGACTGAAGGGGAGAGGGGTGATCAGTTGAGTCACCTGTCTCTATCATGGTATGACGGAAGGGGAGAGGGCAGAGGGGTGATCAATTGAGTCACCTGTCTCTATCATGGTATGACTGAAGGGGGGGGGAGGGTAGAGGGGTGATCAGTTGAGTCACCTGTCTCTATCATGGTATGACTGAAGGGGAGAGGGTAGAGGGGTGATCAATTGAGTCACCTGTCTCTATCATGGTATGACTGAAGGGGAGAGGGTAGAGGGGTGATCAATTGAGTCACCTGTCTCTGTCATGGTATGACTGAAGGGGAAAGGGGTGATCAGTTGAGTCACCTGTCTCTATCATGGTATGACTGAAGGGGGGGAGAGGGTAGAGGGGTGATCACTTGAGTGCACCTGTCTCTATCATGGTATGACTGAAGGGGAGAGGGGTGATCAATTGAGTCACCTGTCTCTATCATGGTATGACTGAAGGGGAGAGGGTAGAGGGGTGATCAATTGAGTCACCTGTCTCTATCATGGTATGACTGAAGGGGGCGGGAGGGTAGAGGGGTGATCAGTTGAGTCACCTGTCTCTATCATGGCATGACTGAAGGGGGGGAGAGGGTAGAGGGGTGATCAGTTGAGTCACCTGTCTCTATCATGGTATGACTGAAGGGGAGAGGGGTGATCAGTTGAGTCACCTGTCTCTATCATGATATGACTGAAGGGGGGGAGAGGGGTGATCAATTGAGTCACCTGTCTCTATCATGGTATGACTGAAGGGGGGGAGAGGGTAGAGGGGTGATCAATTGAGTCACCTGTCTCTATCATGGTATGACTGAAGGGGAGAGGGGTGATCAGTTGAGTCACCTGTCTCTATCATGGTATGACTGAAGGGGGGGAGAGGGTAGAGGGGTGATCAATTGAGTCACCTGTCTCTATCATGGTATGACTGAAGGGGGGGGGAGGGTAGAGGGGTGATCAATTGAGTCACCTGTCTCTATCATGGTATGACTGAAGGGGAGAGGGGTGATCAGTTGAGTCACCTGTCTCTATCATGGTATGACTGAAGGGGAGAGGGGTGATCAGTTGAGTCACCTGTCTCTATCATGGTATGACTGAAGGGGAGAGGGGTGATCAATTGAGTCACCTGTCTCTATCATGGTATGACTGAAGGGGAGAGGGGTGATCAGTTGAGTCACCTGTCTCTATCATGGTATGACTGAAGGGGAGAGGGTAGAGGGGTGATCAATTGAGTCACCTGTCTCTATCATGGTATGACTGATGGGAGGGGGGAGGGTAGAGGGGTGATCAGTTGAGTCACCTGTCTCAATCATGGTATGACTGAAGGGGAGAGGGTAGAGGGGTGATCAATTGAGTCACCTGTCTCTATCATGGTATGACTGAAGGGGAGAGGGTAGAGGGGTGATCAATTGAGTCACCTGTCTCTATCATGGTATGACTGAAGGGGAGAGGGGTGATCAGTTGAGTCACCTGTCTCTATCATGGCATGACTGAAGGGGGGGAGAGGGTAGAGGGGTGATCAGTTGAGTCACCTGTCTCCATCATGGTATGACTGAAGGGGAGAGGGTAGAGGGGTGATCAATTGAGTCACCTGTCTCTATCATGGTATGACTGAAGGGGAGAGGGTAGAGGGGTGATCAATTGAGTCACCTGTCTCTATCATGGTATGACTGAAGGGGGGGGGAGGGTAGAGGGGTGATCAGTTGAGTCACCTGTCTCTATCATGGTATGACTGAAGGGGGAGAGAGGGTAGAGGGGTGATCAATTGAGTCACCTGTCTCTATCATGGTATGACTGAAGGGGAGAGGGGTGATCAGTTGAGTCACCTGTCTCTATCATGGTATGACTGAAGGGGGGGGGAGGGGAGAGGGGTGATCAATTGAGTCACCTGTCTCTATCATGGTATGACTGAAGGGGAGAGGGGTGATCAATTGAGTCACCTGTCTCTATCATGGTATGACTGAAGGGGAAAGGGTAGAGGGGTGATCAGTTGAGTGACCTGTCTCTATCATGGTATGACTGAAGGGGAGAGGGGTGATCAGTTGAGTCACCTGTCTCTATCATGGTATGACTGAAGGGGAGAGGGGTGATCAGTTGAGTCACCTGTCTCTATCATGGTATGACTGAAGGGGAGAGGGTAGAGGGGTGATCAATTGAGTCACCTGTCTCTATCATGGTATGACTGAAGGGGAGAGGGTAGAGGGGTGATCAATTGAGTCACCTGTCTCTATCATGGTATGACTGAAGGGGAGAGGGGTGATCAGTTGAGTCACCTGTCTCTATCATGGTATGACTGAAGGGGGGGAGAGGGTAGAGGGGTGATCAGTTGAGTCACCTGTCTCTATCATGGTATGACTGAAGGGGGGGAGAGGGTAGAGGGGTGATCAGTTGAGTCACCTGTCTCTATCATGGTATGACTGAAGGGGAGAGGGTAGAGGGGTGATCAATTGAGTCACCTGTCTCTATCATGGTATGACTGAAGGGGAGAGGGTAGAGGGGTGATCAATTGAGTCACCTGTCTCTATCATGGTATGACTGAAGGGGAAAGGGTAGAGGGGTGATCAGTTGAGTGACCTGTCTCTATCATGGTATGACTGAAGGGGAGCGGGGTGATCAGTTGAGTCACCTGTCTCTATCATGGTATGACTGAAGGGGAGAGGGGTGATCAGTTGAGTCACCTGTCTCTATCATGGTATGACTGAAGGGGAGAGGGTAGAGGGGTGATCAATTGAGTCACCTGTCACTATCATGGTATGACTGAAGGGGAGAGGGTAGAGGGGTGATCAATTGAGTCACCTGTCTCTGTCATGGTATGACTGAAGGGGAGAGGGGTGATCAGTTGAGTCACCTGTCTCTATCATGGTATGACTGAAGGGGAGAGGGGTGATCAGTTGAGTCACCTGTCTCTATCATGGTATGACTGAAGGGGAGAGGGTAAAGGGGTGATCAATTGAGTCACCTGTCTCTATCATGGTATGACTGAAGGGGAAAGGGTAGAGGGGTGATCAGTTGAGTGACCTGTCTCTATCATGGTATGACTGAAAGGGAGAGGGGTGATCAGTTGAGTCACCTGTCTCTATCATGGTATGACTGAAGGGGAGAGGGTAGAGGGGTGATCAATTGAGTCACCTGTCTCTATCATGGTATGACTGAAGGGGAGAGGGTAGAGGGGTGATCAATTGAGTCACCTGTCTCTGTCATGGTATGACTGAAGGGGAGAGGGGTGATCAATTGAGTCACCTGTCTCTATCATGGTATGACTGAAGGGGAGAGGGTAGAGGGGTGATCAATTGAGTCACCAATCTCTATCATGGTATGACTGAAGGGGGCGGGAGGGTAGAGGGGTGATCAGTTGAGTCACCTGTCTCTATCATGGCATGACTGAAGGGGAGAGGGTAGAGGGGTGATCAATTGAGTCACCTGTCTCTATCATGGTATGACTGAAGGGGGGGGGAGGGTAAAGGGGTGATCAATTGAGTCACCTGTCTCTATCATGGTATGACTGAAGGGGAAAGGGTAGAGGGGTGATCAGTTGAGTGACCTGTCTCTATCATGGTATGACTGAAGGGGAGAGGGGTGATCAGTTGAGTCACCTGTCTCTATCATGGTATGACTGAAGGGGAGAGGGGTGATCAGTTGAGTCACCTGTCTCTATCATGGTATGACTGAAGGGGAGAGGGTAGAGGGGTGATCAATTGAGTCACTGTCTCTATCATGGTATGACTGAAGGGGAGAGGGGTGATCAGTGGAGTCACCTGTCTCTATCATGGTATGACTGAAGGGGAGAGGGCAGATCAATTGAGTCACCTGTCTCTATCATGGTATGACTGAAGGGGAGAGGGCAGATCAATTGAGTCACCTGTCTCTATCATGGTATGACTGAAGTGGGGGGGAGGGTAGAGGGGTGATCAGTTGAGTCACCTGTCTCTATCATGGTATGACTGAAGGGGAGAGGGGTGATCAATTGAGTCACCTGTCTCTATCATGGTATGACTGAAGGGGAGGGGAGGGTAAAGGGGTGATCAATTGAGTCACCTGTCTCTATCATGGTATGACTGAAGGGGAAAGGGTAGAGGGGTGATCAGTTGAGTGACCTGTCTCTATCATGGTATGACTGAAGGGGAGAGGGGTGATCAGTTGAGTCACCTGTCTCTATCATGGTATGACTGAAGGGGAGAGGGGTGATCAGTTGAGTCACCTGTCTCTATCATGGTATGACTGAAGGGGAGAGGGTAGAGGGGTGATCAATTGAGTCACCTGTCTCTATCATGGTATGACTGAAGGGGAGAGGGGTGATCAATTGAGTCACCTGTCTCTATCATGGTATGACTGAAGGGGAGAGGGTAGAGGGGTGATCAATTGAGTCACCTGTCTCTATCATGGTATGACTGAAGGGGAGAGGGGTGATCAGTTGAGTCACCTGTCTCTATCATGGTATGACTGAAGGGGAGAGGGGTGATCAGTTGAGTCACCTGTCTCTATCATGGTATGACTGAAGGAGAGAGGGTAGAGGGGTGATCAATTGAGTCACCTGTCTCTATCATGGTATGACTGAAGGGGAGAGGGTAGAGGGGTGATCAATTGAGTCACCTGTCTCTATCATGGCATGACTGAAGGGGAGAGGGGGTGATCAGTTGAGTCACCTGTCTCTATCATGGTATGACTGAAGGGTGGGAGAGGGTAGAGGGGTGAACAATTTACTCACCTGTCTCTATCATGGTATGACTGAAGGGGAGAGGGGTGATCAGGTGAGTCACCTGTCTCTATCATGGTATGACTGAAGGGGAGAGGGTAGAGGGGTGATCAGTTGAGTCACCTGTCTCTATCATGGTATGACTGAAGGGGGGGAGAGGGGTGATCAATTGAGTCACCTGTCTCTATCATGGTATGACTGAAGGGGGGGGGGGAGGGTAGAGGGGTGATCAGTTGAGTCACCTGTCTCTATCATGGTATGACTGAAGGGGAGAGGGGTGATCAGTTGAGTCACCTGTCTCTATCATGGTATGACTGAAGGGGAGAGGGGTGATCAGTTGAGTCACCTGTCTCTATCATGGTATGACTGTAGGGGAGAGGGTATAGGGGTGATCAATTGAGTCACCTGTCTCTATCATGGTATGACTGAAGGGGAGAGGGGTGATCAGTTGAGTCACCTGTCTCTATCATGGTATGACTGAAGGGGGGGAGAGGGTAGAGGGGTGATCAATTGAGTCACCTGTCTCTATCATGGTATGACTGAAGGGGGGGGAGGGGAGAGGGGTGATCAGTTGAGTCACCTGTCTCTATCATGGTATGACTGAAGGGGGGGGGAGGGTAGAGGGGTGATCAGTTGAGTCACCTGTCTCTATCATGGTATGACTGAAGGGGAGAGGGGTGATCAATCTAGTCACCTGTCTCTATCATGGTATGACTGAAGGGGGGGGGAAGGGTAGAGGGGTGATCAGTTGAGTCACCTGTCTCTATCATGGTATGACTGAAGGGGAGAGGGTAGAGGGGGTGATCAATTGAGTCACCTGTCTCTATCATGGTATGACTGAAGGGGAGAGGGTAGAGGGGTGATCAATTGAGTCACCTGTCTCTATCATGGTATGACTGAAGGGGAGAGGGGTGACCAGTTGAGTCACCTGTCTCTATCATGGTATGACTGAAGGGGGGGAGAGGGTAGAGGGGTGATCAGTTGAGTCACCTGTCTCTATCATGGTATGACTGAAGTGGGGGAGAGGGTAGAGGGGGTGATCAGTTGAGTCACCTGTCTCTATCATGGTATGACTGAAGGGGAGAGGGTAGAGGGGTGATCAATTGAGTCACCTGTCTCTATCATGGTATGACTGAAGGGGAGAGGGGTAATCAGTTGAGTCCCCTGTCTCTATCATGGTATGACTGAAGGGGGGGAGAGGGTAGAGGGGTGATCAATTGAGTCACCTGTCTCTATCATGGTATGATTGAAGGGGGGGAGAGGGTAGAGGGGTGATCAGTTGAGTCACCTGTCTCTATCATGGTATGACTGAAGGGGAGAGGGTAGAGGGGTGATCAATTGAGTCACCTGTCTCTATCATGGTATGACTGAAAGGGGGGAGAGGGGTAGAGGGGTGATCAATTGAGTCACCTGTCTCTATCATGGTATGACTGAAGGGGGGGGAGGGTAGAGGGGTGAACAGTTGAGTCACCTATCTCTATCATGGTATGACTGAAGGGGAGAGGGGTGATCAGTTGAGTCACCTGTCTCTATCATGGTATGACTGAAGGGGAGAGGGTAGAGGGGTGATCAATTGAGTCACCTGTCTCTATCATGGTATGACTGAAGGGGAGAGGGGTGATCAGTTGAGTCACCTGTCTCTATCATGGTATGACTGAAGGGGGGGAGAGGGTAGAGGGGTGATCAATTGAGTCACCTGTCTCTATCATGGTATGACTGAAGGGGGGGGGAAGGGTAGAGGGGTGATCAGTTGAGTCACCTGTCTCTATCATGGTATGACTGAAGGGGGAGAGGGGGTGATCAGTTGAGTCACCTGTCTCTATCATGGTATGACTGAAGGGGGAGAGGGGTGATCAGTTGAGTCACCTGTCTCTATCATGGTATGACTGAGAGGGTAGAGGGGTGATCATTGAGTCACCTGTCTCTATCATGGTATGACTGAAGGGGAGAGGTGTGATCAGTTGAGTCACCTGTCTCTATCATGGTATGACTGAAGGGGGGAGAGGGTAGAGGGGTGATCAATTGAGTCACCTGTCTCTATCATGGTATGACTGAAGGGGGGGGAGGGGAGAGGGGTGATCAGTTGAGTCACCTGTCTCTATCATGGTATGACTGAAGGGGGGGGAGAGGGTAGAGGGGTGATCAGTTGAGTCACCTGTCTCTATCATGGTATGACTGAAGGGGGGGGAGGGGAGAGGGGTGATCAATCTAGTCACCTGTCTCTATCATGGTATGACTGAAGGGGGGGGGAAGGGTAGAGGGGTGATCAGTTGAGTCACCTGTCTCTATCATGGTATGACTGAAGGGGAGAGGGGTGATCAATTGAGTCACCTGTCTCTATCATGGTATGACTGAAGGGGGGGAGAGGGTAGAGGGGGTGATCAAGTTGAGTCACCTGTCTCTATCATGGTATGACT
>CM056584.1:88758361-88784599 GCA_029721435.1 Gymnothorax reevesii | reverse complement strand
GGGAGAGGGGTGATCAGTTGAGTCACCTCTCTCTATCATGGTATGACTGAAGGAGAGAGGGGTGATCAGTTGAGTCACCTGTCTCTATCATGGTATGACTGAAGGGGGGGAGAGGGTAGAGGGGTGATCAATTGAGTCACCTGTCTCTATCATGGTATGACTGAAGGGGAGAGGGGTGATCAGTTGAGTCACCTGTCTCTATCATGGTATGACTGAAGGGGAGAGGGGTGATCAATTGAGTCACCTGTCTCTATCATGGTATGACTGAAGGGGAGAGGGTAGAGGGGTGATCAATTGAGTCACCTGTCTCTATCATGGTATGACTGAAGGGGAGAGGGTAGAGGGGTGATCAATTGAGTCACCTGTCTCTATCATGGTATGACTGAAGGGGAGAGGGGTGATCAGTTGAGTCACCTGTCTCTATCATGGTATGACTGAAGGGGAGAGGGTAGAGGGGTGATCACTTGAGTCACCTGTCTCTATCATGGCATGACTGAAGGGGGGGAGAGGGGTGATCAGTTGAGTCACCTGTCTCTATCATGGTATGACTGAAGGGGAGAGGGTAGAGGGGTGATCAATTGAGTCACCTGTCTCTATCATGGTATGACTGAAGGGGAGAGGGTAGAGGGGTGATCAATTGAGTCACCTGTCTCTATCATGGTATGACTGAAGGGGAGAGGGTAGAGGGGTGATCAATTGAGTCACCTGTCTCTATCATGGTATGACTGAAGGGGAGAGGGGTGATCAGTTGAGTCACCTGTCTCTATCATGGTATGACTGAAGGGGAGAGGGGTGATCAGTTGAGTCACCTGACTCTATCATGGTATGACTGAAGGGGGGGGGAGGGTAGAGGGGTGATCAGTTGAGTCACCTGTCTCTATCATGGTATGAATGAAGTGGAGAGGGGTGATCAGTTGAGTCACCTGTCTCTCTCATGGTATGACTGAAGGGGAGAGGGTAGAGGGGTGATCAATTGAGTCACCTGTCTCTATCATGGTATGACAGAAGGGGAGAGGGGTGATCAATTGAGTCACCTGTCTCTATCATGGTATGACTGAAGGGGAGAGGGTAGAGGGGTGATCAATTGAGTCACCTGTCTCTATCATGGTATGACTGAAGGGGAGAGGGTAGAGGGGTGATCAATTGAGTCACCTGTCTCTATCTTGGTATGACTGAAGGGGAGAGGGGTGACCAGTTGAGTCACCTGTCTCTATCATGGTATGACTGAAGGGGAGAGGGGTGATCAATTGAGTCACCTGTCTCTATCATGGTATGACTGAAGGGGAGAGGGTAGAGGGGTGATCAATTGAGTCACCTGTCTCTATCATGGTATGACTGAAGGGGAGAGGGGTGATCAATTGAGTCACCTGTCTCTATCATGGTATGACTGAAGGGGAGAGGGTAGAGGGGTGATCAATTGAGTCACCTGTCTCTATCATGGTATGACTGAAGGGGGGGAGAGGGGTGATCAGTTGAGTCACCTGTCTCTATCATGGTATGACTGAAGGGGAGAGGGGTGATCAATTGAGTCACCTGTCTCTATCATGGTATGACTGAAGGGGAGAGGGTAGAGGGGTGATCAATTGAGTCACCTGTCTCTATCATGGTATGACTGAAGGGGAGAGGGTAGAGGGGTGATCAATTGAGTCACCTGTCTCTATCATGGTATGACTGAAGGGGAGAGGGGTGATCAGTTGAGTCACCTGTCTCTATCATGGTATGACTGAAAGGGGGGGGAGGGGAGAGGGGTGATCAGTTGAGTCACCTGTCTCTATCATGGTATGACTGAAGGGGAGAGGGTAGAGGGGTGATCAATTGAGTCACCTGTCTCTATCATGGTATGACTGAAGGGGAGAGGGGTGATCAGTTGAGTCACCTGTCTCTATCATGGTATGACTGAAGGGGGGGAGAGGGTAGAGGGGTGATCAATTGAGTCACCTGTCTCTATCATGGTATGACTGAAGGGGGGGGGAGGGGAGAGGGGTGATAAGTTGAGTCACCTGTCTCTATCATGGTATGACTGAAGGGGAGAGGGGGGATCAGTTGAGTCACCTGTCTCTATCATGGTATGACTGAAGGGGAGAGGGGTGATCAGTTGAGTCACCTGTCTCTATCATGGTATGACTGAAGGGGAGAGGGGTGATCAATTGAGTCACCTGTCTCTATCATGGTATGACTGAAGGGGAGAGGGGGGATCAATTGAGTCACCTGTCTCTATCATGGTATGACTGAAGGGGAGAGGGTAGAGGGGTGATCAATTGAGTCACCTGTCTCTATCATGGTATGACTGAAGGGGAGAGGGGTGATCAGTTGAGTCACCTGTCTCTATCATGGTATGACTGAAGGGGAGAGGGTAGAGGGGTGATCAGTTGAGTCACCTGTCTCTATCATGGTATGACTGAAGGGGAGAGGGTAGATGGGTGATCAATTGAGTCACCTGTCTCTGTCATGGTATGACTGAAGGGGAGAGGGTAGAGGGGTGATCAATTGAGTCACCTGTCTCTATCATGGTATGACTGAAGGGGAGAGGGGTGATCTGTTGAGTCACCTGTCTCTATCATGGTATGACTGAAGGGGGGGAGAGGGTAGAGGGGTGATCAATTGAGTCACCTGTCTCTATCATGGTATGACTGAAGGGGGGGAGAGGGTAGAGGGGTGATCAGTTGAGTCACCTGTCTCTATCATGGTATGACTGAAGGGGAGAGGGTAGAGGGGTGATCAATTGAGTCACCTGTCTCTATCATGGTATGACTGAAGGGGAGAGGGGTGATCAGTTGAGTCACCTGTCTCTATCATGGTATGACTGAAGGGGAGAGGGTAGAGGGGTGAGCAATTGAGTCACCTGTCTCTATCATGGTATGACTGAAGGGGAGAGGGGTGATCAGTTGGGTCACCTGTCTCTATCATGGTATGACTGAAGGGGAGAGGGGTGATCAATTGAGTCACCTGTCTCTATCATGGTATGACTGAAGAGGGGGGGAGGGTAGAAGGGCGATCAGTTGAGTCACCTGTCTCTATCATGGTATGACTGAAGGGGAGAGGGTAGAGGGGTGATCAATTGAGTCACCTGTCTCTATCATGGTATGACTGAAGGGGAGAGGGGCGATCAGTTGAGTCACCTGTCTCTATCATGGTATGACTGAAGGGGAGAGGGTAGAGGGGTGATCAATTGAGTCACCTGTCTCTATCATGGTATGACTGAAGGGGAGAGGGGTGATCAGTTGAGTCACCTGTCTCTATCATGGTATGACTGAAGGGGAGAGGGGTGATCAATTGAGTCACCTGTCTCTATCATGGTATGACTGAAGGGGAGAGGGTAGAGGGGTGATCAATTGAGTCACCTGTCTCTATCATGGTATGACTGAAGGGGAGAGGGTAGAGGGGTGATCAATTTAGTCACCTGTCTCTATCATGGTATGACTGAAGGGGAGAGGGGTGATCAGTTGAGTCACCTGTCTCTATCATGGTATGACTGAAGGGGAGAGGGTAGAGGGGTGATCACTTGAGTCACCTGTCTCTATCATGGTATGACTGAAGGGGGGGAGAGGGGTGATCAGTTGAGTCACCTGTCTCTATCATGGTATGACTGAAGGGGAGAGGGTAGAGGGGTGATCAATTGAGTCACCTGTCTCTATCATGGTATGACTGAAGGGGAGAGGGTAGAGGGGTGATCAATTGAGTCACCTGTCTCTATCATGGTATGACTGAAGGGGAGAGGGTAGAGGGGTGATCAATTGAGTCACCTGTCTCTATCATGGTATGACTGAAGGGGAGAGGGGTGATCAGTTGAGTCACCTGTCTCTATCATGGTATGACTGAAGGGGAGAGGGGTGATCAGTTGAGTCACCTGTCTCTATCATGGTATGACTGAAGGGGGGGGGAGGGTAGAGGGGTGATCAGTTGAGTCACCTGTCTCTATCATGGTATGACTGAAGTGGAGAGGGGTGATCAGTTGAGTCACCTGTCTCTATCATGGTATGACTGAAGGGGAGAGGGTAGAGGGGTGATCAATTGAGTCACCTGTCTCTATCATGGTATGACAGCAGGGGGAGAGGGTAGAGGGGTGATCAATTGAGTCACCTGTCTCTATCATGGTATGACTGAAGGGGAGAGGGTAGAGGGGTGATCAATTGAGTCACCTGTCTCTATCATGGTATGACTGAAGGGGAGAGGGTAGAGGGGTGATCAATTGAGTCACCTGTCTCTATCATGGTATGACTGAAGGGGAGAGGGGTGACCAGTTGAGTCACCTGTCTCTATCATGGTATGACTGAAGGGGAGAGGGGTGATCAATTGAGTCACCTGTCTCTATCATGGTATGACTGAAGGGGAGAGGGTAGAGGGGTGATCAATTGAGTCACCTGTCTCTATCATGGTATGACTGAAGGGGAGAGGGGTGATCAATTGAGTCACCTGTCTCTATCATGGTATGACTGAAGGGGAGAGGGGTGATCAGTTGAGTCACCTGTCTCTATCATGGTATGACTGAAGGGGAGAGGGTAGAGGGGTGATCAATTGAGTCACCTGTCTCTATCATGGTATGACTGAAGGGGGGGAGAGGGGTGATCAGTTGAGTCACCTGTCTCTATCATGGTATGACTGAAGGGGAGAGGGGTGATCAATTGAGTCACCTGTCTCTATCATGGTATGACTGAAGGGGAGAGGGTAGAGGGGTGATCAATTGAGTCACCTGTCTCTATCATGGTATGACTGAAGGGGAGAGGGTAGAGGGGTGATCAATTGAGTCACCTGTCTCTATCATGGTATGACTGAAGGGGAGAGGGGTGATCAGTTGAGTCACCTGTCTCTATCATGGTATGACTGAAAGGGGGGGGAGGGGAGAGGGGTGATCAGTTGAGTCACCTGTCTCTATCATGGTATGACTGAAGGGGAGAGGGTAGAGGGGTGATCAATTGAGTCACCTGTCTCTATCATGGTATGACTGAAGGGGAGAGGGGTGATCAGTTGAGTCACCTGTCTCTATTATGGTATGACTGAAGGGGGGGAAAGGGTAGAGGGGTGATCAATTGAGTCACCTGTCTCTATCATGGTATGAGTGAAGGGGGGGGGAGGGGAGAGGGGTGATAAGTTGAGTCACCTGTCTCTATCATGGTATGACTGAAGGGGAGAGGGGGGATCAGTTGAGTCACCTGTCTCTATCATGGTATGACTGAAGGGGAGAGGGGTGATCAGTTGAGTCACCTGTCTCTATCATGGTATGACTGAAGGGGAGAGGGGTGATCAATTGAGTCACCTGTCTCTATCATGGTATGACTGAAGGGGAGAGGGGGGATCAATTGAGTCACCTGTCTCTATCATGGTATGACTGAAGGGGAGAGGGTAGAGGGGTGATCAATTGAGTCACCTGTCTCTATCATGGTATGACTGAAGGGGAGAGGGGTGATCAGTTGAGTCACCTGTCTCTATCATGGTATGACTGAAGGGGAGAGGGGTGATCAGTTGAGTCACCTGTCTCTATCATGGTATGACTGAAGGGGAGAGGGTAGATGGGTGATCAATTGAGTCACCTGTCTCTATCATGGTATGACTGAAGGGGAGAGGGTAGAGGGGTGATCAATTGAGTCACCTGTCTCTATCATGGTATGACTGAAGGGGAGAGGGGTGATCAGTTGAGTCACCTGTCTCTATCATGGTATGACTGAAGGGGGGGAGAGGGTAGAGGGGTGATCAATTGAGTCACCTGTCTCTATCATGGTATGACTGAAGGGGGGGAGAGGGTAGAGGGGTGATCAGTTGAGTCACCTGTCTCTATCATGGTATGACTGAAGGGGAGAGGGTAGAGGGGTGATCAATTGAGTCACCTGTCTCTATCATGGTATGACTGAAGGGGAGAGGGGTGATCAGTTGAGTCACCTGTCTCTATCATGGTATGACTGAAGGGGAGAGGGTAGAGGGGTGAGCAATTGAGTCACCTGTCTCTATCATGGTATGACTGAAGGGGAGAGGGGTGATCAGTTGGGTCACCTGTCTCTATCATGGTATGACTGAAGGGGAGAGGGGTGATCAATTGAGTCACCTGTCTCTATCATGGTATGACTGAAGAGGGGGGGAGGGTAGAAGGGCGATCAGTTGAGTCACCTGTCTCTATCATGGTATGACTGAAGGGGAGAGGGTAGAGGGGTGATCAATTGAGTCACCTGTCTCTATCATGGTATGACTGAAGGGGAGAGGGGCGATCAGTTGAGTCACCTGTCTCTATCATGGTATGACTGAAGGGGAGAGGGTAGAGGGGTGATCAATTGAGTCACCTGTCTCTATCATGGTATGACTGAAGGGGGGGGGAGAGGGGTGATCAATTGAGTCACCTGTCTCTATCATGGTATGACTGAAGGGGGGGAGGGTAGAGGGGTAATCAATTGAGTCACCTGTCTCTATCATGGTATGACAGCAGGGGGAGAGGGGTGATCAGTTGAGTCACCTGTCTATATCATGGTATGACTGAAGGGGGGGAGGGTAGAGGGGTGATCAGTTGAGTCACCTGTCTCTATCATGGTATGACTGAAGGGGAGAGGGTAGAGGGGTGATCAATTGAGTCACCTGTCTCTATCATGGTATGACTGAAGGGGGGGGGAGGGTAGAGGGGTGATCAGTTGAGTCACCTGTCTCTATCATGGTATGACTGAAGGGGAGAGGGGTGATCAGTTGAGTCACCTGTCTCTATCATGGTATGACTGAAGGGGAGGAGAGGGTAGAGGGGTGATCAATTGAGTCACCTGTCTCTATCATGGTATGACTGAAGGGGAGAGGGTAGAGGGGTGATCAATTGAGTCACCTGTCTCTATCATGGTATGACTGAAGGGGAGAGGGTAGAGGGGTGATGAATTGAGTCACCTGTCTCTATCATGGTATGACTGAAGGAGAGAGGGGTGATCAGTTGAGTCACCTGTCTCTATCATGGTATGACTGAAGGGGGGGAGAGGGTAGAGGGGTGATCAATTGAGTCACCTGTCTCTATCATGGTATGACTGAAGGGGAGAGGGGTGATCAGTTGAGTCACCTGTCTCTATCATGGTATGACTGAAGGGGAGAGGGGTGATCAATTGAGTCACCTGTCTCTATCATGGTATGACTGAAGGGGAGAGGGTAGAGGGGTGATCAATTGAGTCACCTGTCTCTATCATGGTATGACTGAAGGGGAGAGGGTAGAGGGGTGATCAATTGAGTCACCTGTCTCTATCATGGTATGACTGAAGGGGAGAGGGTAGAGGGGTGATCACTTGAGTCACCTGTCTCTATCATGGTATGACTGAAGGGGGGGAGAGGGGTGATCAGTTGAGTCACCTGTCTCTATCATGGTATGACTGAAGGGGAGAGGGTAGAGGGGTGATCAATTGAGTCACCTGTCTCTATCATGGTATGACTGAAGGGGAGAGGGTAGAGTGGTGATCAATTGAGTCACCTGTCTCTATCATGGTATGACTGAAGGGGAGAGGGTAGAGGGGTGATCAATTGAGTCACCTGTCTCTATCATGGTATGACTGAAGGGGAGAGGGGTGATCAGTTGAGTCACCTGTCTCTATCATGGTATGACTGAAGGGGAGAGGGGTGATCAGTTGAGTCACCTGTCTCTATCATGGTATGACTGAAGGGGGGGGGAGGGTAGAGGGGTGATCAGTTGAGTCACCTGTCTCTATCATGGTATGACTGAAGTGGAGAGGGGTGACCAGTTGAGTCACCTGTCTCTATCATGGTATGACTGAAGGGGAGAGGGGTGATCAATTGAGTCACCTGTCTCTATCATGGTATGACTGAAGGGGAGAGGGTAGAGGGGTGATCAATTGAGTCACCTGTCTCTATCATGGTATGACTGAAGGGGAGAGGGGTGATCAATTGAGTCACCTGTCTCTATCATGGTATGACTGAAGGGGAGAGGGGTGATCAATTGAGTCACCTGTCTCTATCATGGTATGACTGAAGGGGAGAGGGTAGAGGGGTGATCAATTGAGTCACCTGTCTCTATCATGGTATGACTGAAGGGGAGAGGGTAGAGGGGTGATCAATTGAGTCACCTGTCTCTATCATGGTATGACTGAAGGGGAGAGGGGTGATCAGTTGAGTCACCTGTCTCTATCATGGTATGACTGAAGGGGAGAGGGTAGAGGGGTGATCAATTGAGTCACCTGTCTCTATCATGGTATGACTGAAGGGGAGAGGGTAGAGGGGTGATCAATTGAGTCACCTGTCTCTATCATGGTATGACTGAAGGGGAGAGGGTAGAGGGGTGATCAATTGAGTCACCTGTCTTTATCATGGTATGACTGAAGGGGAGAGGGTAGAGGGGTGATCAATTGAGTCACCTGTCTCTATCATGGTATGACTGAAGGAGGGGAGGGTAGAGGGGTGATCAGTTGAGTCACCTGTCTCTATCATGGTATGACTGAAGGGGAGAGGGTAGAGGGGTGATCAATTGAGTCACCTGTCTCTATCATGGTATGACTGAAGGGGAGAGGGGTGATCAGTTGAGTCACCTGTCTCTATCATGGTATGACTGAAGGGGGGGGAGAGGGTAGAGGGGTGATCAATTGAGTCACCTGTCTCTATCATGGTATGACTGAAGGGGGGGAGAGGGTAGAGGGGTGATCAATTGAGTCACCTGTCTCTATCATGGTATGACTGAAGGGGGGGAGAGGGTAGAGGGGTGATCAGTTGAGTCACCTGTCTCTATCATGGTATGACTGAAGGGGAGAGGGTAGAGGGGTGATCAATTGAGTCACCTGTCTCTATCATGGTATGACTGAAGGGGAGAGGGGAGATCGATTGAGTCACCTGTCTCTATCATGGTATGACTGAAGGGGAGAGGGGAGATCGATTGAGTCACCTGTCTCTATCATGGTATGACTGAAGGGGAGAGGGGTGATCAGTTGAGTCACCTGTCTCTATCATGGTATGACTGAAGGGGAGAGGGGAGATCGATTGAGTCACCTGTCTCTATCATGGTATGACTGAAGGGGAGAGGGTAGAGGGGTGATCAATTGAGTCACCTGTCTCTATCATGGTATGACTGAAGGGGAGATCGATTGAGTCACCTGTCTCTATCATGGTATGACTGAAGGGGAGAGAGTAAAGGGGTGATCAATTGAGTCACCTGTCTCTATCATGGTATGACTGAAGGGGAGAGGGAAGAGGGGTGATCAATTGAGTCACCTGTCTCTATCATGGTATGACTAAAGGGGAGAGGGTAGATCAATTGAGTCACCTGTCTCTATCATGGTATGACTGAAGGGGAGAGGGTAGAGGGGTGATCAATTGAGTCACCTGTCTCATTCATGGTATGACTGAAGGGGAGAGGGGTGATCAGTTGAGTCACCTGTCTCTATCATGGTATGCCTGAAGAGGAGAGGGGTGATCAGTTGAGTCACCTGTCTCTATCATGGTATGACTGAAGGGGAGAGGGTAGAGGGGTGATCAATTGAGTCACCTTTCTCTATCATGGTATGACTGAAGGGGGGGGGAGGGTAGAGGGGTGATCAATTGAGTCACCTGTCTCTATCATGGTATGACTGAAGGGTAGAGGGGTGATCAGTTGAGTCACCTGTCTCTATCATGGTATGACTGAAGGGGGGGAGAGGGTAGAGGGGTGATCAATTGAGTCACCTGTCTCTATCATGGTATGTCTGGAGGGGAGAGGGGTGATCAGTTGAGTCACCTGTCTCTATCATGGTATGCCTGAAGAGGAGAGGGGTGATCAGTTGAGTCACCTGTCTCTATCATGGTATGACTGAAGGGGAGAGGGTAGAGGGGTGATCAATTGAGTCACCTGTCTCTATCATGGTATGACTGAAGGGGGGGGGGAGGGTAGAGGGGTGATCAGTTGAGTCACCTGTCTCTATAATGGTATGACTGAAGGGAGAGGGTAGAGGGGTGATCAATTGAGTCACCTGTCTCTATCATGTTATGACTGAAGGGGAGAGGAAGAGGGGTGATCAATTGAGTCACCTGTCTCTATCATGGTATGACTGAAGATGAGAGGGTAGAGGGGTGATCAATTGAGTCACCTGTCTCTATCATGGTATGACTGAAGGGGAGAGGGGTGATCAGTTGAGTCACCTGTCTCTATCATGGTATGACTGAAGGGGGGGGGGGAAGGTAGAGGGTGATCAATTGAGTCACCTGTCTCTATCATGGTATGACTGAAGGGGGGGGGAGGTAGAGGGGTGATCAGTTGAGTCACTTGTCTCTATCATGGTATGACTGAAGGGGAGAGGGTAGAGGGGTGATCAATTGAGTCACCTGTCTCTATCATGGTATGACTGAAGGGGAGAGGGGAGGGGGGGGATAAGTTGAGTCACCTGTCTCTACCATGGTATGACTGAAGGGGGGGGGAGGGTAGAGGGGTGATCAGTTGAGTCACCTGTCTCTATCATGGTATGACTGAAGGAGGGGGAGGGTAGAGGGGTGATCAGTCGAGTCACCTGTCTCTATCATGGTATGACTGAAGGGGAGAGGGGTGATCAGTTGAGTCACCTGTCTCTATCATGGTATGACTGAAGGGGAGAGGGGAGATCGATTGAGTCACCTGTCTCTATCATGGTATGACTGAAGGGGAGAGGGTAGAGGGGTGATCAATTGAGTCACCTGTCTCTATCATGGTATGACTGAAGGGGAGAGGGGAGATCGATTGAGTCACCTGTCTCTATCATGGTATGACTGAAGGGGAGAGGGGAGATCGATTGAGTCACCTGTCTCTATCATGGTA
Source organism: Gymnothorax reevesii (assembly GCA_029721435.1). Lineage (NCBI taxonomy): Eukaryota > Metazoa > Chordata > Actinopteri > Anguilliformes > Muraenidae > Gymnothorax > Gymnothorax reevesii. The sequence continues at coordinate 88,773,882 of CM056584.1, read as the reverse complement.
TGACTGAAGGGGAGAGGGGTGATCAGTTGAGTCACCTGTCTCTATCATGGTATGACTGAAGGGGAGAGGGGAGATCGATTGAGTCACCTGTCTCTATCATGGTATGACTGAAGGGGAGAGGGTAGAGGGGTGATCAATTGAGTCACCTGTCTCTATCATGGTATGACTGAAGGGGAGAGGGGAGATCGATTGAGTCACCTGTCTCTATCATGGTATGACTGAAGGGGAGAGAGTAAAGGGGTGATCAATTGAGTCACCTGTCTCTATCATGGTATGACTGAAGGGGAGAGGGAAGAGGGGTGATCAATTGAGTCACCTGTCTCTATCATGGTATGACTAAAGGGGAGAGGGTAGATCAATTGAGTCACCTGTCTCTATCATGGTATGACTGAAGGGGAGAGGGTAGAGGGGTGATCAATTGAGTCACCTGTCTCATTCATGGTATGACTGAAGGGGAGAGGGGTGATCAGTTGAGTCACCTGTCTCTATCATGGTATGCCTGAAGAGGAGAGGGGGGAACAGGTGAGTCTCCTGTCTGTATCATGGTATGACTGAAGAGGAGAGGGTAGAGGGGTGATCAATTGAGTCACCTGTCTCTATCATGGTATGACTGAAGGGGGGGGGGAGGGTAGAGGGGTGATCAATTGAGTCACCTGTCTCTATCATGGTATGACTGAAGGGTAGAGGGGTGATCAGTTGAGTCACCTGTCTCTATCATGGTATGACTGAAGGGGGGGAGAGGGTAGAGGGGTGATCAATTGAGTCACCTGTCTCTATCATGGTATGACTGAAGGGGAGAGGGGTGATCAGTTGAGTCACCTGTCTCTATCATGGTATGCCTGAAGAGGAGAGGGGTGATCAGTTGAGTCACCTGTCTCTATCATGGTATGACTGAAGGGGAGAGGGTAGAGGGGTGATCAATTGAGTCACCTGTCTCTATCATGGTATGACTGAAGGGGGGGGGGAGGGTAGAGGGGTGATCAGTTGAGTCACCTGCCTCTGTAATGGTATGACTGAAGGGGAGAGGGTAGAGGGGTGATCAATTGAGTCACCTGTCTCTATCATGGTATGACTGAAGGGGAGAGGGTAGAGGGGTGATCAGTTGAGTCACCTGTCTCTATCATGGTATGACTGAAGGGGGGGGGGAGGGTAGAGAGGTGATCAGTTGAGTCACCTGTCTCTATCATGGTATGACTGAAGGGGAGAGGGTAGAGGGGTGATCAATTGAGTCACCTGTCTCTATCATGGTATGACTGAAGGGGAGAGGGTAGAGGGGTGATCAATTGAGTCACCTGTCTCTATCATGGTATGACTGAAGGGGAGAGGGTAGAGGGGTGATCAATTGAGTCACCTGTCTCTATCATGGTATGACTGAAGGGGAGAGGGGTGATCAGTTGAGTCACCTGTCTCTATCATGGTATGACTGAAGGGGAGAGGGTAGAGGGGTGATCAGTTGAGTCACCTGTCTCTATCATGGTATGACTGAAGGGGAGAGGGTAGATGGGTGATCAATTGAGTCACCTGTCTCTATCATGGTATGACTGAAGGGGAGAGGGTAGAGGGGTGATCAATTGAGTCACCTGTCTCTATCATGGTATGACTGAAGGGGAGAGGGGTGATCAGTTGAGTCACCTGTCTCTATCATGGTATGACTGAAGGGGGGGAGAGGGTAGAGGGGTGATCAATTGAGTCACCTGTCTCTATCATGGTATGACTGAAGGGGAGAGGGTAGAGGGGTGATCAATTGAGTCACCTGTCTCTATCATGGTATGACTGAAGGGGAGAGGGGTGATCAGTTGAGTCACCTGTCTCTATCATGGTATGACTGAAGGGGAGAGGGTAGAGGGGTGAGCAATTGAGTCACCTGTCTCTATCATGGTATGGCTGAAGGGGAGAGGGGTGATCAGTTGAGTCACCTGTCTCTATCATGGTATGACTGAAGGGGAGAGGGTAGAGGGGTGATCAGTTGAGTCACCTGTCTCTATCATGGTATGACTGAAGGGGAGAGGGTAGATGGGTGATCAATTGAGTCACCTGTCTCTATCATGGTATGACTGAAGGGGAGAGGGTAGAGGGGTGATCAATTGAGTCACCTGTCTCTATCATGGTATGACTGAAGGGGAGAGGGGTGATCAGTTGAGTCACCTGTCTCTATCATGGTATGACTGAAGGGGGGGGAGAGGGTAGAGGGGTGATCAATTGAGTCACCTGTCTCTATCATGGTATGACTGAAGGGGGGGAGAGGGTAGAGGGGTGATCAGTTGAGTCACCTGTCTCTATCATGGTATGACTGAAGAGGAGAGGGTAGAGGGGTGATCAATTGAGTCACCTGTCTCTATCATGGTATGACTGAAGGGGAGAGGGGTGATCAGTTGAGTCACCTGTCTCTATCATGGTATGACTGAAGGGGAGAGGGTAGAGGGGTGAGCAATTGAGTCACCTGTCTCTATCATGGTATGACTGAAGGGGAGAGGGGTGATCAGTTGGGTCACCTGTCTCTATCATGGTATGACTGAAGGGGAGAGGGGTGATCAATTGAGTCACGTGTCTCTATCATGGAATGACTGAAGAGGGGGGGAGGGTAGAAGGGCGATCAGTTGAGTCACCTGTCTCTATCATGGTATGACTGAAGGGGAGAGGGTAGAGGGGTGATCAATTGAGTCACCTGTCTCTATCATGGTATGACTGAAGGGGAGAGGGGTGATCAGTTGAGTCACCTGTCTCTATCATGGTATGACTGAAGGGGAGAGGGTAGAGGGGTGATCAATTGAGTCACCTGTCTCTATCATGGTATGAGTGAAGGGGGGGGGGAGAGGGGTGATCAATTGAGTCACCTGTCTCTATCATGGTATGACTGAAGGGGGGGGGGAGGGTAGAGGGGTGATCAGTTGAGTCACCTATCTCTATCATGGTATGACTGAAGGGGAGGGGGGAGATCAATTGGCTCACCTGGCTCTATCATGGTATGACTGAAGGGGGGGGGGAGGGTAAAGGGGTGATCAGTTGAGTCACCTGTCTCTATCATGGTATGACTGAAGGGGAGAGGGTAGAGGGGTGATCAATTGAGTCACCTGTCTCTATCATGGTATGACTGAAGGGTAGAGGGGTGATCAGTTGAGTCACCTGTCTCTATCATGGTATGACTGAAGGGGGGGAGAGGGTAGAGGGGTGATCAATTGAGTCACCTGTCTCTATCATGGTATGACTGAAGGGGAGAGGGGTGATCAGTTGAGTCACCTGTCTCTATCATGGTATGCCTGAAGGGGAGAGGGGTGATCAGTTGAGTCACCTGTCTCTATCATGGTATGACTGAAGGAGAGAGGGGTGATCAGTTGAGTCACCTGTCTCTATCATGGTATGACTGAAGGGGGGGAGAGGGTAGAGGGGTGATCAATTGAGTCACCTGTCTCTATCATGGTATGACTGAAGGGGAGAGGGGTGATCAGTTGAGTCACCTGTCTCTATCATGGTATGACTGAAGGGGAGAGGGGTGATCAATTGAGTCACCTGTCTCTATCATGGTATGACTGAAGGGGAGAGGGTAGAGGGGTGATCAATTGAGTCACCTGTCTCTATCATGGTATGACTGAAGGGGAGAGGGTAGAGGGGTGATCAATTGAGTCACCTGTCTCTATCATGGTATGACTGAAGGGGAGAGGGGTGATCAGTTGAGTCACCTGTCTCTATCATGGTATGACTGAAGGGGAGAGGGTAGAGGGGTGATCACTTGAGTCACCTGTCTCTATCATGGTATGACTGAAGGGGGGAGAGGGGTGATCAGTTGAGTCACCTGTCTCTATCATGGTATGACTGAAGGGGAGAGGGTAGAGGGGTGATCAATTGAGTCACCTGTCTCTATCATGGTATGACTGAAGGGGAGAGGGTAGAGGGGTGATCAATTGAGTCACCTGTCTCTATCATGGTATGACTGAAGGGGAGAGGGTAGAGGGGTGATCAATTGAGTCACCTGTCTCTATCATGGTATGACTGAAGGGGAGAGGGGTGATCAGTTGAGTCACCTGTCTCTATCATGGTATGACTGAAGGGGAGAGGGTAGAGGGGTGATCAATTGAGTCACCTGTCTCTATCATGGTATGACTGAAGGGGAGAGGGTAGAGGGGTGATCAGTTGAGTCACCTGTCTCTATCATGGTATGACTGAAGGGGGGGGGGGAGGGTAGAGGGGTGATCAGTTGAGTCACCTGTCTCTATCATGGTATGACTGAAGGGGAGAGGGTAGAGGGGTGATCAATTGAGTCACCTGTCTCTATCATGGTATGACTGAAGGGGAGAGGGTAGAGGGGTGATCAATTGAGTCACCTGTCTCTATCATGGTATGACTGAAGGGGAGAGGGTAGAGGGGTGATCAATTGAGTCACCTGTCTTTATCATGGTATGACTGAAGGGGAGAGGGGTGATCAATTGAGTCACCTGTCTCTATCATGGTATGACTGAAGGAGGGGAGGGTAGAGGGGTGATCAGTTGAGTCACCTGTCTCTATCATGGTATGACTGAAGGGGAGAGGGTAGAGGGGTGATCAATTGAGTCACCTGTCTCTATCATGGTATGACTGAAGGGGAGAGGGGTGATCAATTGAGTCACCTGTCTCTATCATGGTATGACTAAAGGGGAGAGGGTAGATCAATTGAGTCACCTGTCTCTATCATGGTATGACTGAAGGGGAGAGGGTAGAGGGGTGATCAATTGAGTCACCTGTCTCATTCATGGTATGACTGAAGGGGAGAGGGGTGATCAGTTGAGTCACCTGTCTCTATCATGGTATGACTGAAGGGGGGGGGAGGGTAGAGGGGTGATCAGTTGAGTCACCTGTCTCTATCATGGTATGACTGAAGGGGAGAGGGAAGAGGGGTGATCAATTGAGTCACCTGTCTCTATCATGGTATGACTAAAGGGGAGAGGGTAGATCAATTGAGTCACCTGTCTCTATCATGGTATGACTGAAGGGGAGAGGGTAGAGGGGTGATCAATTGAGTCACCTGTCTCATTCATGGTATGACTGAAGGGGAGAGGGGTGATCAGTTGAGTCACCTGTCTCGATCATGGTATGACTGAAGGGGGGGGGAGGGTAGAGGGGTGATCAGTTGAGTCACCTGTCTCTATCATGGTATGACTGAAGGGGAGAGGGAAGAGGGGTGATCAATTGAGTCACCTGTCTCTATCATGGTATGACTGAAGATGAGAGGGTAGAGGGGTGATCAATTGAGTCACCTGTCTCTATCATGGTATGACTGAAGGGGAGAGGGGTGATCAATTGAGTCACCTGTCTCTATCATGGTATGACTGAAGGGGGGGGGGGAAGGTAGAGGGGTGATCAATTGAGTCACCTGTCTCTATCATGGTATGACTGAAGGGGGGGGGAGGGTAGAGGGGTGATCAGTTGAGTCACTTGTCTCTATCATGGTATGACTGAAGGGGAGAGGGTAGAGGGGTGATCAATTGAGTCACCGGTCTCTATCATGGTATGACTGAAGGGGAGAGGGTAGAGGGGTGATCAATTGAGTCACCTGTCTTTATCATGGTATGACTGAAGGGGAGAGGGTAGAGGGGTGATCAATTGAGTCACCTGTCTCTATCATGGTATGACTGAAGGAGGGGAGGGTAGAGGGGTGATCAGTTGAGTCACCTGTCTCTATCATGGTATGACTGAAGGGGAGAGGGTAGAGGGGTGATCAATTGAGTCACCTGTCTCTATCATGGTATGACTGAAGGAGGGGGAGGGTAGAGGGGTGATCAGTCGAGTCACCTGTCTCTATCATGGTATGACTGAAGGGGAGAGGGTAGAGGGGTGATCAGTTGAGTCACCTGTCTCTATCATGGTATGACTGAAGGGGAGAGGGGAGATCGATTGAGTCACCTGTCTCTATCATGGTATGACTGAAGGGGAGAGAGTAAAGGGGTGATCAATTGAGTCACCTGTCTCTATCATGGTATGACTGAAGGGGAGAGGGGTGATCAGTTGAGTCACCTGTCTCTATCATGGTATGACTGAAGGGGAGAGGGTAGAGGGGTGATCAATTGAGTGACCTGTCTCTATCATGGTATGACTGAAGGGGGGGGGGGGAAGAGGGTAGAGGGGTGATCAGTTGAGTCACTTGTCTCTATCATGGTATGACTGAAGGGGAGAGGGTAGAGGGGTGATCAATTGAGTCACCTGTCTCTATCATGGTATGACTGAAGGAGGGGAGGGTAGAGGGGTGATCAGTTGAGTCACCTGTCTCTATCATGGTATGACTGAAGGGGAGAGGGTAGAGGGGTGATCAATTGAGTCACCTGTCTCTATCATGGTATGACTGAAGGGGAGAGGGGTGATCAATTGAGTCACCTGTCTCTATCATGGTATGACTAAAGGGGAGAGGGTAGATCAATTGAGTCACCTGTCTCTATCATGGTATGACTGAAGGGGAGAGGGTAGAGGGGTGATCAATTGAGTCACCTGTCTCATTCATGGTATGACTGAAGGGGAGAGGGGTGATCAGTTGAGTCACCTGTCTCTATCATGGTATGACTGAAGGGGGGGGGAGGGTAGAGGGGTGATCAGTTGAGTCACCTGTCTCTATCATGGTATGACTGAAGGGGAGAGGGAAGAGGGGTGATCAATTGAGTCACCTGTCTCTATCATGGTATGACTAAAGGGGAGAGGGTAGATCAATTGAGTCACCTGTCTCTATCATGGTATGACTGAAGGGGAGAGGGTAGAGGGGTGATCAATTGAGTCACCTGTCTCATTCATGGTATGACTGAAGGGGAGAGGGGTGATCAGTTGAGTCACCTGTCTCTATCATGGTATGACTGAAGGGGGGGGGAGGGTAGAGGGGTGATCAGTTGAGTCACCTGTCTCTATCATGGTATGACTGAAGGGGAGAGGGAAGAGGGGTGATCAATTGAGTCACCTGTCTCTATCATGGTATGACTGAAGATGAGAGGGTAGAGGGGTGATCAATTGAGTCACCTGTCTCTATCATGGTATGACTGAAGGGGAGAGGGGTGATCAGTTGAGTCACCTGTCTCTATCATGGTATGACTGAAGGAGGGGGAGGGTAGAGGGGTGATCAGTCGAGTCACCTGTCTCTATCATGGTATGACTGAAGGGGAGAGGGTAGACGGGTGATCAGTTGAGTCACCTGTCTCTATCATGGTATGACTGAAGGGGAGAGGGGGGATCGAGTGAGGGACCTGTGTCTAGCATGGTCTGACTGAAGGGGAGAGGGTAAAGGGGTGATCAATTGAGTCACCTGTCTCTATCATGGTATGACTGAAGGGGAGAGGGGTGATCAGTTGAGTCACCTGTCTCTATCATGGTATGACTGAAGGGGAGAGGGTAGAGGGGTGATCAATTGAGTGACCTGTCTCTATCATGGTATGACTGAAGGGGGGGGGGAGAGGGTAGAGGGGTGATCAGTTGAGTCACTTGTCTCTATCATGGTATGACTGAAGGGGAGAGGGTAGAGGGGTGATCAATTGAGTCACCTGTCTCTATCATGGTATGACTGAAGGGGAGAGGGGTGATCAATTGAGTCACCTGTCTCTATCATGGTATGACTAAAGGGGAGAGGGTAGATCAATTGAGTCACCTGTCTCTATCATGGTATGACTGAAGGGGAGAGGGTAGAGGGGTGATAAATTGAGTCACCTGTCTCATTCATGGTATGACTGAAGGGGAGAGGGTAGAGGGGTGATCAATTGAGTCACCTGTCTCTATCATGGTATGACTGAAGGGGAGAGGGTAGAGGGGTGATCAGTTGAGTCACCTGTCTCTATCATGGTATGACTGAAGGGGGGGGGAGGGTAGAGGGGTGATCAGTTGAGTCACCTGTCTCTATCATGGTATGACTGAAGGGGAGAGGGGTGATCAATTGAGTCACCTGTCTCTATCATGGTATGACTGAAGGGGAGAGGGTAGAGGGGTGATCAATTGAGTCACCTGTCTCTATCATGGTATGACTGAAGGGGAGAGGGTAGAGGGGTGATCAATTGAGTCACCTGTCTCTATCATGGTATGACTGAAGGGGAGAGGGTAGAGGGGTGATCAATTGAGTCACCTGTCTCTATCATGGTATGACTGAAGGGGAGAGGGGTGATCAGTTGAGTCACCTGTCTCTATCATGGTATGACTGAAGGGGAGAGGGTAGAGGGGTGATCAATTGAGTCACCTGTCTCTATCATGGTATAACTGAAGGGGAGAGGGTAGAGGGGTGATCAATTGAGTCACCTGTCTCTATCATGGTATGACTGAAGGGGAGAGGGTAGAGGGGTGATCAATTGAGTCACCTGTCTTTATCATGGTATGACTGAAGGGGAGAGGGTAGAGGGGTGATCAATTGAGTCACCTGTCTCTATCATGGTATGACTGAAGGAGGGGAGGGTAGAGGGGTGATCAGTTGAGTCACCTGTCTCTATCATGGTATGACTGAAGGGGAGAGGGTAGAGGGGTGATCAATTGAGTCACCTGTCTCTATCATGGTATGACTGAAGGGGAGAGGGGTGATCAATTGAGTCACCTGTCTCTATCATGGTATGACTAAAGGGGAGAGGGTAGATCAATTGAGTCACCTGTCTCTATCATGGTATGACTGAAGGGGAGAGGGTAGAGGGGTGATCAATTGAGTCACCTGTCTCATTCATGGTATGACTGAAGGGGAGAGGGGTGATCAGTTGAGTCACCTGTCTCTATCATGGTATGACTGAAGCGGGGGGGAGGGTAGAGGGGTGATCAGTTGAGTCACCTGTCTCTATCATGGTATGACTGAAGGGGAGAGGGTAGAGGGGTGATCAATTGAGTCACCTGTCTCTATCATGGTATGACTGAAGGGGAGAGGGTAGATCAATTGAGTCACCTGTCTCTATCATGGTATGACTGAAGGGGAGAGGGGTGATCAGTTGAGTCACCTGTCTCTATCATGGTATGACTGAAGGGGGGGGGGGAAGGCAAAGGGGTGATCAGTTGAGTCAGCTGTCTCTATCATGGTATGACTGAAGGGGGGGGGAGGGTAGAGGGGTGATCAGTTGAGTCACTTGTCTCTATCATGGTATGACTGAAGGGGAGAGGGTAGAGGGGTGATCAATTGAGTCACCTGTCTCTATCATGGTATGACTGAAGGGGAGAGGGGTGATCAGTTGAGTCACCTGTCTCTATCATGGTATGACTGAAGGGGGGGGGAGGGTAGAGGGGTGATCAGTTGAGTCACCTGTCTCTATCATGGTATGACTGAAGGGGAGAGGGTAGAGGGGTGATCAATTGAGTCACCTGTCTCTATCATGGTATGACTGAAGGGGAGAGGGTAGAGGGGTGATCAATTGAGTCACCTGTCTCTATCATGGTATGACTGAAGGGGAGAGGGTAGAGGGGTGATCAATTGAGTCACCTGTCTCTATCATGGTATGACTGAAGGGGGGGGGAGGGTAGAGGGGTGATCAGTTGAGTCACCTGTCTCTATCATGGTATGACTGAAGGGGAGAGGGTAGAGGGGTGATCAATTGAGTCACCTGTCTCTATCATGGTATGACTGAAGGGGAGAGGGTAGAGGGGTGATCAATTGAGTCACCTGTCTCTATCATGGTATGACTGAAGGGGAGAGGGGAGATCGTTTGATTCACCTGTCTCTATCATGGTATGACTGAAGGGGAGAGAGTAAAGGGGTGATCAATTGAGTCACCTGTCTCTATCATGGTATGACTGAAGGGGAGAGGGGTGATCAGTTGAGTCACCTGTCTCTATCATGGTATGACTGAAGGGGAGAGGGTAGAGGGGTGATCAATTGAGTGACCTGTCTCTATCATGGTATGCCTGAAGGGGGGGGGGGAGAGGGTAGAGGGGGGATCAGTTGAGTCACTTGTCTCTATCATGGTATGACTGAAGGGGAGAGGGTAGAGGGGTGATCAATTGAGTCACCTGTCTCTATCATGGTATGACTGAAGGGGAGAGGGGTGATCAATTGAGTCACCTGTCTCTATCATGGTATGACTAAAGGGGAGAGGGTAGATCAATTGAGTCACCTGTCTCTATCATGGTATGACTGAAGGGGAGAGGGTAGAGGGGTGATCAATTGAGTCACCTGTCTCTATCATGGTATGACTGAAGGGGAGAGGGGTGATCAATTGAGTCACCTGTCTCTATCATGGTATGACTAAAGGGGAGAGGGTAGATCAATTGAGTCACCTGTCTCTATCATGGTATGACTGAAGGGGAGAGGGTAGAGGGGTGATCAATTGAGTCACCTGTCTCATTCATGGTATGACTGAAGGGGAGAGGGGTGATCCGTTGATTCACCTGTCTCTATCATGGTATGACTGAAGGGGGGGGGGAGGGTAGAGGGGTGATCAGTTGAGTCACCTGTCTCTATCATGGTATGACTGAAGGGGAGAGGGAAGAGGGGTGATCAATTGAGTCACCTGTCTCTATCATGGTATGACTAAAGGGGAGAGGGTAGATCAATTGAGTCACCTGTCTCTATCATGGTATGACTGAAGGGGAGAGGGTAGAGGGGTGATCAATTGAGTCACCTGTCTCTATCATGGTATGACTGAAGGGGAGAGAGGTGATCAGTTGAGTCACCTGTCTCTATCATGTTATGACTGAAGGGGGGGGAGGGTAGAGGGGTGATCAGTTGAGTCACCTGTCTCTATCATGGTATGACTGAAGGGGAGAGGGAAGAGGGGTGATCAATTGAGTCACCTGTCTCTATCATGGTATGACTGAAGATGAGAGGGGAGAGGGGTGATCAATTGAGTCACCTGTCTCTATCATGGTATGACTGAAGGGAGGGGAGCGGAGAGGGGTGATCAGTTGAGTCACCTGTCTCTATGATGGTATGACTCAAGGGGGGGGGGAAGGTAGAGGGGTGATCAATTGAGTCACCTGTCTCTATCATGGTATGACTGAAGGGGGGGGGGGTAGAGGGGTGATCCATTGAGTCCCCTGTCTCTATCATGGTATGACTGAAGGGGAGAGGGTAGAGGGGTGATCAATTGAGTCACCTGTCTCTATCATGGTATGACTGAAGGGGAGAGGGTAGAGGGGTGATCAATTGAGTCACCTGTCTTTATCATGGTATGACTGAAGGGGAGAGAGTAAAGGGGTGATCAATTGAGTCACCTGTCTCTATCATGGTATGACTGAAGGGGAGAGGGGTGATCAGTTGAGTCACCTGTCTCTATCATGGTATGACTGAAGGGGAGAGGGGTGATCAATTGAGTGACCTGTCTCTATCATGGTATGACTGAAGCGGGGGGGTAGAGGGTAGAGGGGTGATCAGTTGAGTCACTTGTCTCTATCATGGTATGGCTGAAGGGGAGAGGGTAGAGGGGTGATCAATGGAGTCACCTGTCTTTATCATGGTATGACTGAAGGGGAGAGGGGTGATCAATTGAGTCACCTGTCTCTATCATGGTATGACTAAAGGGGAGAGGGTAGATCAATTGAGTCACCTGTCTCTATCATGGTATGACTGAAGGGGAGAGGGTAGAGGGGTGATCAATTGAGTCACCTGTCTCATTCATGGTATTACTGAAGGGGAGAGGGTAGAGGGGTGATCAATTGAGTCACCTGTCTCTATCATGGTATGACTGAAGGGGAGAGGGTAGAGGGGTGATCAGTTGGGTCACCTGTCTCTATCATGGTATGACTGAAGGGGGGGGGGAGGGTAGAGGGGTGATCAGTTGAGTCACCTGTCTCTATCATGGCATGAGTGAAGGAGAGAGGGTAGAGGGGTGAGCAAGTGAGGCACGTGGCTCTATCATGGTATGAGTGAGGGGGAGAGGGGAGAGGGGTGATCAATTGAGTCACCTGTGTCTATCATGGTATGGCTGAAGGGGGGGGGGGAAAGGGAAGAGGGGTGATCAATTGAGTCACCTGTCTCTATCATGGTATGACTGAAGTGGGGGGAGGGTAGAGGGGTGATCAGTTGAGTCACCTGTCTCTATCATGGCATGACTGAAGGGGAGAGGGGTAGAGGGGTGATTAATTGAGTCACCTGTCTCTATCATGGTATGACTGAAGGGGAGAGGGTAGAGGGGTGATCAATTGAGTCACCTGGCTCTATCATGGTAGGACTGCAGGGGAGAGGGGTGATCAGTTGAGTCACCTGTCTCTATCATGGTATGACCGAAGGTGGGGAGGGTAGAGGGGTGATCAGTTGAGTCACCTGTCTCTATCATGGTATGACCGAAGGTGGGGAGGGTAGAGGGGTGATCAGTTGAGTCACCTGTCTCTCTCATGGAATGACTGCAGGGGGGGAGACTGGAGGGGTGATCAGTTGGGTCACCTGTCTCTATCATGGTATGACTGAAGGGGAGAGGGGCGATCCATTGAGTCACCTGTCTCTATCATGGCATGACTGAAGGGGAGAGGGGTGATCAATTGAGTCACCTGTCTCTATCATGGTATGACTGAAGTGGGGGGGAGGGTAGAGGGGTGATCAGTTGAGTCACCTGTCTCTATCATGGTATGACTGAAGGGGAGAGGGTAGAGGGGTGATCAATTGAGTCACCTGTCTCTATCATGGTATGACTGAAGGGGAGAGGGGTGATCAGTTGAGTCACCTGTCTCTATCATGGTATGACTGAAGGGTGGGGGAGGGTAGAGGGGTGATCAGTTGAGTCACCTGTCTCTATCATGGTATGACTGAAGGGGGGGGGAGGGTAGAGGGGGTGATCAGTTGAGTCACCTGTCTCTATCATGTTATGACTGAAGGGGAGAGGGAAGAGGGGTGATCAATTGAGTCACCTGTCTCTATCATGGTATGACTGAAGATGAGAGGGTAGAGGGGTGATCAATTGAGTCACCTGTCTCTATCATGGTATGACTGAAGGGGAGAGGGGTGATCAGTTGAGTCACCTGTCTCTATCATGGTATGACTGAAGGGGGGGGGGAAGGTAGAGGGGTGATCAATTGAGTCACCTGTCTCTATCATGGTATGACTGAAGGGGGGGGGAGGGTAGAGGGGTGATCAGTTGAGTCACTTGTCTCTATCATGGTATGACTGAAGGGGAGAGGGTAGAGGGTACGGTGATCAATTGAGTCACCTGTCTCTATCATGGTATGACTGAAGGGGAGAGGGTAGAGGGGTGATCAATTGAGTCACCTGTCTCTATCATGGTATGAATGAAGGGGGGGGGGAGGGTAGAGGGGTGATGAATTGAGGCACCTGTCTCTATCATGGCATGACTGAAGGAGGGGGAGGGTAGAGGGGTGATCAGTCGAGTCACCTGTCTCTATCATGGTATGACTGAAGGGGAGAGGGGGTGATCAGTTGAGTCACCTGTCTCTATCATGGTATGACTGAAGGGGAGAGGGGGAGATCGATTGAGTCACCTGTCTCTATCATGGTATGACTGAGGGGGAGAGAGTAGGGGGGTGATCAATTGACTCACCTGTCTCTATCATGGTATGACTGAAGGGGAGAGGGGTGATCAGTTGAGTCACCTGTCTCTATCATGGTATGACTGAAGGGGAGAGGGTAGAGGGGTGATCAATTGAGTGACCTGTCTCTATCATGGTATGACTGAAGGGGGGGGGGAGAGGGTAGAGGGGTGATCAGTTGAGTCACTTGTCTCTATCATGGTATGACTGAAGGGGAGAGGGTAGAGGGGTGATCAATTGAGTCACCTGTCTCTATCATGGTATGACTGAAGGGGAGAGGGGTGATCAATTGAGTCACCTGTCTCTATCATGGTATGACTAAAGGGGAGAGGGTAGATCAATTGAGTCACCTGTCTCTATCATGGTATGACTGAAGGGGAGAGGGTAGAGGGGTGATCAATTGAGTCACCTGTCTCATTCATGGTATGACTGAAGGGGAGAGGGGTGATCAGTTGAGTCACCTGTCTCTATCACGGTATGACTGAAAGGGGGGGGAGGGTAGAGGGGTGATCAGTTGAGTCACCTGTCTCTATCATGGTATGACTGAAGGGGAGAGGGAAGAGGGGTGATCAATTGAGTCACCTGTCTCTATCATGGTATGACTGAAGATGAGAGGGTAGAGGGGTGATCAATTGAGTCACCTGTCTCTATCATGGTATGACTGAAGGGGAGAGGGGTGATCAGTAGAGTCAGCTGTCTCTATCATGGTATGACTGAAGGGGGGGGGGGAAGGTAGAGGGGTGATCAATTGAGTCACCTGTCTCTATCATGGTATGACCTGAAGGGGGGGGGGAGGGTAGAGGGGTGATCAGTTGAGTCGCTTGTCTCTATCATGGTATGACTGAAGGGGAGAGGGTAGAGGGGTGATCAATTGAGTCACCTGTCTCTATCATGGTATGACTGAAGGGGAGAGGGTAGAGGGGTGATCAGTTGAGTCACCTGTCTCTATCATGGTATGACTGAAGGGGGGGGGAGGGTAGAGGGGTGATCAGTTGAGTCACCTGTCTCTATCATGGTATGACTGAAGGGGAGAGGGTAGAGGGGTGATCAATTGAGTCACCTGTCTCTATCATGGTATGACTGAAGGGGAGAGGGTAGAGGGGTGATCAATTGAGTCACCTGTCTCTATCATGGTATGACTGAAGGGGAGAGGGGTGATCAATTGAGTCACCTGTCTCTATCATGGTATGACTGAAGGGGAGAGGGTAGAGGGGGGATCAATTGAGTCACCTGTCTCTATCATGGTATGACTGAAGGGGAGAGGGGTGATCAGTTGAGTCACCTGTCTCTATCATGGTATGACTGAAGGGGAGAGGGTAGAGGGGTGATCAATTGAGTCACCTGTCTCTATCATGGTATGACTGAAGGGGGAGAGGGTAGAGGGGTGATCATTGAGTCACCTGTCTCTATCATGGTATGACTGAAGGGGGGGGGGAGGGGTAGAGGGGTGATCAGTTGAGTCCCCTGTCTCTATCATGGTATGACTGAAGGGGAGAGGGTAGAGGGGTGATCAATTGAGTCACCTGTCTCTATCATGGTATGACTGAAGGGGAGAGGGTAGAGGGGTGATCAATTGAGTCACCTGTCTCTATCATGGTATGACTGAAGGGGAGAGGGTAGAGGGGGGATCAATTGAGTCACCTGTCTTTATCATGGGATGACTGAAGAGGATAGAAGAGGGGTGATCAATTGAGTCACCTGTCTCTATCATGGTATGACTGAAGGAGGGGAGGGTAGAGGGGTGATCAGTTGAGTCACCTGTCTCTATCATGGTATGACTGAAGGGGAGAGGGTAGAGGGGTGATCAATTGAGTCACCTGTCTCTATCATGGTATGACTGAAGGAGGGGGAGGGTAGAGGGGTGATCAGTCGAGTCACCTGTCTCTATCATGGTATGACTGAAGGGGAGAGGGTAGAGGGGTGATCAGTTGAGTCACCTGTCTCTATCATGGTATGACTGAAGGGGAGAGGGGAGATCGATTGAGTCACCTGTCTCTATCATGGTATGACTGAAGGGGAGAGAGTAAAGGGGTGATCAATTGAGTCACCTGTCTCTATCATGGTATGACTGAAGGGGAGAGGGGTGATCAGTTGAGTCACCTGTCTCTATCATGGGATGACTGAAGGGGAGAGGGTAGAGGGGT
>CM056584.1:88736731-88758261 GCA_029721435.1 Gymnothorax reevesii | reverse complement strand
GGTATGACTGAAGGGGAAGGGGTTGAGGGGTGATCAATTGAGTCACCTGTCTCTATCATGGTATGACTGAAGGGGAGAGGGTAGAGGGGTGATCAATTGAGTCACCTGTCTCTATCATGGTATGACTGAAGGGGAGAGGGTAGAGGGGTGATCAATTGAGTCACCTGTCTCTATCATGGTATGACTGAAGGGGAGAGGGGTGATCAGTTGAGTCACCTGTCTCTATCATGGTATGACTGAAGGGGGGGGGGAGGGTAGAGGGGTGATCAGTTGAGTCACCTGTCTCTATCATGGTATGACTGAAGGGGAGAGGGAAGAGGGGTGATCAATTGAGTCACCTGTCTCTATCATGGGATGACTGAAGATGAGAGGGTAGAGGGGTGATCAATTGAGTCACCTGTCTCTATCATGGTATGACTGAAGGGGGGAGGGTAGAGGGGTGATCAATTGAGTCACTTGTCTCTATCATGGTATGACTGAAGGGGAGAGGGTAGAGGGGTGATCAATTGAGTCACCTGTCTCTATCATGGTATGACTGAAGGGGGGGAGGGTAGAGGGGTGATCAGTTGAGTCACCTGTCTCTATCATGGTATGACTGAAGGGGAGAGGGGTGATCAATTGAGTCACCTGTCTCTATCATGGTATGACTGAAGGGGAGAGGGGTGATCAATTGAGTCACCTGTCTCTATCATGGTATGACTGAAGGGGGGGGAGGGTAGAGGGGTGATCAGTTGAGTCACCTGTCTCTATCATGGTATGACTGAAGGGGAGAGGGTAGAGGGGTGATCAATTGAGTCACCTGTCTCTATCATGGTATGACTGAAGGGGAGAGGGGTGATCCATTGAGTCACCTGTCTCTATCATGGCATGACTGAAGGGGAGAGGGTAGAGGGGTGATCAATTGAGTCACCTGTCTCTATCATGGTATGACTGAAGGGGGGGAGGGTAGAGGGGTGATCAGTTGAGTCACCTGTCTCTATCATGGTATGACTGAAAGGTGGGGGGAGGGTAGAGGGGTGATCAGTTGAGTCACCTGTCTCTATCATGGTATGACTGAAGGGGAGAGGGTAGAGGGGTGATCAATTGAGTCACCTGACTCTATCATGGTATGACTGAAGGGGAGAGGGGTGATCAGTTGAGTCACCTGTCTCTATCATGGTATGACTGAAGGGGGGGGGAGGGTAAAGGGGTGATCAGTTGAGTCACCTGTCTCTATCATGGTATGACTGAAGGGGAGAGGGGAGATCGATTGAGTCACCTGTCTCTATCATGGTATGACTGAAGGGGAGAGAGTAGAGGGGTGATCAATTGAGTCACCTGTCTCTATCATGGTATGACTGAAGGGGAGAGGGGTGATCAGTTGAGTCACCTGTCTCTATCATGGTATGACTGAAGGGGAGAGGGTAGAGGGGTGATCAATTGAGTGACCTGTCTCTATCATGGCATGACTGAAAGGGGGGGGGAGGGTAGAGGGGTGATCAGTTGAGTCACCTGTCTCTATCATGGTATGACTGAAGGGGAGAGGGTAGAGGGGTGATCAATTGAGTCACCTGTCTCTATCATGGTATGACTGAAGGGGAGAGGGGTGATCAATTGAGTCACCTGTCTCTATCATGGTATGACTGAAGGGGAGATGGTAGAGGGGTGATCAATTGAGTCACCTGTCTCTATCATGGTATGACTGAAGGGGGGGGAGGGTAGAGGGGTGGTCAGTTGAGTCACCTGTCTCTATCATGGTATGACTGAAGGGGAGAGGGTAGAGGGGTGATCAATTGAGTCACCTGTCTCTATCATGGTATGACTGAAGGGGAGAGGGGTGATCAATTGAGTCACCTGTCTCTATCATGGTATGACTTAAGGGGAGAGGGTAGAGGGGTGATCAATTGAGTCACCTGTCTCTATCATGGTATGACTGAAGGGGGGGGGGAGGGTAGAGGGGTGATCAGTTGAGTCACCTGTCTCTATCATGGTATGACTGAAGGGGAGAGGGTAGAGGGGTGATCAATTGAGTCACCTGTCTCTATCATAGTATGACTGAAGGGGAGAGGGGTGATCAGTTGAGTCACCTGTCTCTATCATGGTATGACTGAAGGGGAGAGGGTAGAGGGGTGATCAATTGAGTCACCTGTCTCTATCATGGGATGACTGAAGGGGGAGAGGGGGTGATCAATTGAGTCACCTGTCTCTATCATGGTATGACTGAAGGGGAGAGGGTAGAGGGGTGATCAACTGAGTCACCTGTCTCTATCATGGTATGACTGAAGGGGGGGGAGGGTAGAGGGGTGATCAGTTGAGTCACCTGTCTCTATCATGGTATGACTGAAGGGGAGAGGGTAGACGGGTGATCAATTGAGTCACCTGTCTCTATCATGGTATGACTGAAAGGGAGAGGGTAGAGGGGTGATCAATTGAGTCACCTGTCTCTATCATGGTATGACTGAAGGGGAGAGGGGGTGATCAGTTGAGTCACCTGTCTCTATCATGGTATGACTTAAGGGGGGGGGGAGGGTAGAGGGGTGATCAGTTGAGTCACCTGTCTCTATCATGGTATGACTGAAGGGGGGGGGGAGGGTAGAGGGGTGATCAGTTGAATCACCTGTCTCTATCATGGAATGACTGAAGGGGGGGGGGAGGGTAGAGGGGTGATCAGTTGAGTCACCTGTCTCTATTATGGTATGACTGAAGGGGAGAGGGTAGAGGGGTGATCAATTGAGTCACCTGTCTCTATCATGGTATGACTGAAGGGGGGGGGGGAGGGTAGAGGGGTGATCAGTTGAGTCACCTGTCTCTATCATGGCATGGCTGAAGGGGAGAGGGGTGATCAGTTGAGTCACCTGTCTCTATCATGGTATGACTGAAGATGAGAGGGTAGAGGGGTGATCAATTGAGTCACCTGTCTCTATCATGGTATGACTGAAGGGGGGGAGGGTAGAGGGGTGATCAATTGAGTCACCTGTCTCTATCATGGTATGACTGAAGGGGAGAGGGTAGAGGGGTGATCAATTGAGTCACCTGTCTCTATCATGGTATGACTGAAGGGGGGGAGGGTAGAGGGGTGATCAGTTGTGTCACCTGTCTCTATCATGGTATGACTGAAGGGGAGAGGGGTGATCAATTGAGTCACCTGTCTCTATCATGGTATGACTGAAGGGGAGAGGGGTGATCAATTGAGTCACCCGTCTCTATCATGGTATGACTGAAGGGGGGGGAGGGTAGAGGGGTGATCAGTTGAGTCACCTGTCTCTATCATGGCATGACTGAAGGGGAGAGGGTAGAGGGGTGATCAATTGAGTCACCTGTCTCTATCATGGTATGACTGAAGGGGGGGAGAGGGTAGAGGGGTGATCAGTTGAGTCACCTGCCTCTATCATGGTATGACTGAGGGGGAGAGGGTAGAGGGGTGATAATTTGAGTCACCTGTCTCTATCATGGTATGACTGAAGGGGAGAGGGGTGATCAATTGAGTCACCTGTCTCTATCATGGTATGACTGAAGGGGAGAGGGGTGATCAATTGAGTCACCTGTCTCTATCATGGTATGACTGAAGGGGGGGGGAGGGTAGAGGGGTGATCAGTTGAGTCACCTGTCTCTATCATGGTATGACTGAAGGGGAGAGGGTAGAGGGGTGATCAATTGAGTCACCTGTCTCTATCATGGTATGACTGAAGGGGAGAGGGTAGAGGGGTGATCAGTTGAGTCACCTGTCTCTATCATGGTATGACTGAAGGGGGGGGGGGGGGGTAGAAGGGTGATCAGTTGAGTCACCTGTCTCCATCATGGTATGACTGAAGGGGAGAGGGTAGAGGGGGTGATCAATTGAGTCCCCTGTCTCTATCATGGTATGCCTGAAGGGGGGAGGGTAGAGGGGTGATCAATTGATTCACCTGTCTCTATCATGGTATGACTGAAGGGGAGAGGGTAGAGGGGGTGATCAATTGAGTCACCTGTCTCTATCATGGTATGACTGAAGGGGGGGAGGGTAGAGGGGTGATCAGTTGAGTCACCTGTCTCTATCATGGTATGACTGAAGGGGAGAGGGGAGAGGGGTGATCAATTGAGTCACCTGTCTCTATCATGGTATGACTGAAGGGGAGAGGGGTGATCAATTGAGTCACCTGTCTCTATCATGGTATGACTGAAGGGGAGAGGGTAGAGGGGTGATCAATTTGAGTCACCTGTCTCTATCATGGTATGACTGAAGGGGAGAGGGTAGAGGGGTGATCAATTGAGTCACCTGTCTCTATCATGGTATGACTGAAGGGGAGAGGGTAGAGGGGTGATCAATTGAGTCACCTGTCTCTATCATGGTATGACTGAAGGGGGGGAGGGTAGAGGGGTGATCAGTTGAGTCACCTGTCTCTATCATGGTATGACTGAAGGGGAGAGGGTAGAGGGGGTGATCAATTGAGTCACCTGTCTCAATCATGGTATGACTGAAGGGGAGAGGGGTGATCAATTGAGTCACCTGTCTCTATCATGGTATGACTGAAGGGGGGGGAGGGTAGAGGGGTGATCAGTTGAGTCACCTGTCTCTATCATGGCATGGCTGAAGGGGAGAGGGGTGATCAGTTGAGTCACCTGTCTCTATCATGGTATGACTGAAGATGAGAGGGTAGAGGGGTGATCAATTGAGTCACCTGTCTCTATCATGGTATGACTGAAGGGGGGAGGGTAGAGGGTTGATCAATTGAGTCACCTGTCTCTATCATGGTATGACTGAAGGGGAGAGGGTAGAGGGGTGATCAATTGAGTCACCTGTCTCTATCATGGTATGACTGAAGGGGAGAGGGTAGAGGGGTGATCAATTGAGTCACCTGTCTCTATCATGGTATGACTGAAGGGGAGAGGGTAGAGGGGTGATCAATTGAGTCACCTGTCTCTATCATGGTATGACTGAAGATGAGAGGGTAGAGGGGTGATCAATTGAGTCACCTGTCTCTATCATGGTATGACTGAAGGGGAGAGGGTAGAGGGGTGATCAATTGAGTCACCTGTCTCTATCATGGTATGACTGAAGGGGGGGGAGGGTAGAGGGGTGATCAATTGAGTCACCTGTCTCTATCATGGTATGACTGAAGGGGGGGGAGGGTAGAGGGGTGATCAGTTGAGTCACCTGTCTCTATCATGGTATGACTGAAGGGGAGAGGGGTGATCAATTGAGTCACCTGTCTCTATCATGGTATGACTGAAGGGGAGAGGGTAGAGGGGTGATCAATTGAGTCACCTGTCTCTATCATGGTATGACTGAAGGGGAGAGGGTAGAGGGGTGATCAATTGAGTCACCTGTCTCTATCATGGTATGACTGAAGGGGAGAGGGGTGATCAGTTGAGTCACCTGTCTCTATCATGGTATGACAGCAGGGGGGGGAGGGTAGAGGGGTGATCAGTTGAGTCACCTGTCTCTATCATGGTATGACAGCAGGGGGAGAGGGTAGAGGGGTGATCAATTGAGTCACCTGTCTCTATCATGGTATGACAGCAGGGGGGGGAAGGTAGAGGGGTGATCAGTTGAGTCACCTGGCTCTATCATGGTATGACTGAAGGGGAGGGGGTAGAGGGGTAATCAATTGAGTCACCTGTCTCTATCATGGTATGACTGAAGGGGGGGGGGGGGGGGGGGGTAGCGGGGTGATCAGTTGAGTCACCTGTCTCTATCATGGTATGACTGAAGGGGAGAGGGTAGAGGGGTGATCAGTTGAGTCACCTGTCTCTATCATGGTATGACTGAAGGGGGGGGGGGAGGGTAGAGGGGTGATCAGTTGAGTCACCTGTCTCTATCATGGTATGACTGAAGGGGAGAGGGTAGAGGGGTGATCAATTGAGTCACCTGTCTCTATCATGGTATGACTGGGGAGAGGGTAGAGGGGTGATCATTTGAGTCACCTGTCTCTCTCATGGTATGACTGAAGGGGAGAGGGGAGATCAGTTGAGTCACCTGTCTCTATCATGGTATGACTGAAGGGGGGGGAGGGTAGAGGGGTGATCAGTTGAGTCACCTGTCTCTATCATGGTATGACTGAAGGGGGGGGAGGGTAGAAGGGTGATCAGTTGAGTCACCTGTCTCTATCATGGTATGACTGAAGGGGGGGGGGGGAGGGTAGAGGGGTAATCAGTTGAGTCACCTGTCTCTATCATGGTATGACTGAAGGGGAGAGGGTAGAGGGGTGATCAATTGAGTCACCTGTCTCTATCATGGTATGACTGAAGGGGGGGGGAGGGTAGAGGGGTGATCAGTTGAGGCGGTTGTCTCTATCATGGTAAGGCTGAAGGGGAGAGGGGTGATCAGTTGAGTCCCCTGTCTCTATCATGGTATGACTGAAGATGAGAGGGTAGAGGGGTGATCAATTGAGTCACCTGTCTCTATCATGGTATGACTGAAGGGGGGAGGGTAGAGGGGTGATCAATTCAGTCACCTGTCTCTATCATGGTATGACTGAAGGGGAGAGGGTAGAGGGGTGATCAATTGAGTCACCTGTCTCTATCATGGTATGACTGAAGGGGGGGAGGGTAGAGGGGTGATCAGTTGAGTCACCTGTCTCTATCATGGTATGACTGAAGGGGAGAGGGTAGAGGGGTGATCAATTGAGTCACCTGTCTCTATCATGGTATGACTGAAGGGGAGAGGGGTGATCAATTGAGTCACCTGTCTCTATCATGGTATGACTGAAGGGGGGGGAGGGTAGAGGGGTGATCAGTTGAGTCACCTGTCTCTATCATGGCATGAGTGAAGGGGAGAGGGTAGAGGGTAGATCAATTGAGTCCCCTGTCTCTATCATGGTATGACTGAAGTGGGGGGGAGGGTAGAGGGGTGATCAGTTGAGTCACCTGTCTCTATCATGGTATGACTGAAGGGGAGAGGGTAGAGGGGTGATCAATTGAGTCACCTGTCTCTATCATGGTATGACTGAAGGGGAGAGGGTAGAGGGGTGATCAATTGAGTCACCTGACTCTATCATGGTATGACTGAAGGGGAGAGGGGTGATCAGTTGAGTCACCTGTCTCTATCATGGTATGACTGAAGGGGGGGGAGGGTAAAGGGGTGATCAGTTGAGTCACCTGTCTCTATCATGGTATGACTGAAGGGGGGGGGAGGGTAGCGGGGTGATCAGTTGAGTCACCTGTCTCTATCATGGTATGACTGAAGGGGGGGGAGGGTAGAGGGGTGATCACTTGAGTCACCTGTCACTATCATGGTATGACTGAAGGGGAGAGGGGTGATCAATTGAGTCACCTGTCTCTATCATGGTATGACTGAAGGGGAGAGGGTAGAGGGGTGATCAATTGAGTCACCTGTCTCTATCATGGTATGACTGAAGGGGGGGGAGGGTAGAGGGGTGATCAGTTGAGTCACCTGTCTCTATCATGGTATGACTGAAGGGGAGAGGGTAGAGGGGTGATAAATTGAGTCACCTGTCTCTATCATGGTATGACTGAAGGGGAGAGGGGTGATCAATTGAGCCACCTGTCTCTATCATGGTATGACTGAAGGGGAGAGGGTAGAGGGGTGATCAATTGAGTCACCTGTCTCTATCATGGTATGACTGAAGGGGGGGGGATGGTTGAGGGGTGATCAGTTGAGTCACCTGGCTCTATCATGGTGTGATTGAAGGGGAGAGGGTAGAGGGGTGATCAATTGAGTCACCTGTCTCTATCATGGTATGACTGAAGGGGAGAGGGTAGAGGGCTGATCAGTTGAGTCACCTGTCTCTATCATGGTATGACTGAAGGGGGGGGGGGAGGGTATGGGGGTGATCAGTTGAGTCACCTGTCTCTATCATGGTATGACTGAAGGGGAGAGGGTAGAGGGGTGATCAATTGAGTCACCTGTCTCTATCATGGTATGACTGAAGGGGAGAGGGTAGATCAGTTGAGTCACCTGTCTCTATCATGGTATGACTGAAGGGGGGGGGGGGGAGGGTAGAGGGGTGATCAGTTGAGTCACCTGTCTCTATCATGGTATGACTGAAGGGGAGAGGGGTGATCAGTTGAGTCACCTGTCTCTATCATGGTATGACTGAAGGGGGGGGAGGGTAGAGGGGGGGTCAGTTGGGTGACCTGTCTCTTTCATGGTATGACTGAAGGGGGAGGGAGGGTAGAGGGGTGATCAGTTGAGTCACCTGTCTCTATCATGGAATGACTGAAGGGGAGAGGGTAGAGGGGTGATCTATTGAGTCACCTGTCTCTATCATGGTATGACTGAAGGGGAGAGGGTAGAGGGGTGATCAATTGAGTCACCTGTCTCTATCATGGTATGACTGAAGGGGGGGGGGAGGGTAGAGGGGTGATCAGTTGAGTCACCTGTCTCTATCATGGTATGACTGAAGGGGGGGGGAGAGTAGAGGGGTGATCAGTTGAGTCACCTGTCTCTATCATGGTATGACTGAAGGGGAGAGGGTAGAGGGGTGATGAATTGAGTCACCTGTCTCTATCATGGTATGACTGAAGGGGGGGGGGAGGGTAGAGGGGTGATCAGTTGAGTCACCTGTCTCGATCATGGTATGACTGAAGGGGAGAGGGTAGAGGGGTGATCAATTGAGTCACCTGTCTCTATCATGGTATGACTGAAGGGGAGGGGAGGGTAGAGGGGTGATCAGTTGAGTCACCTGTCTCTATCATGGTATGACTGAAGGGGGGGGGAGGGTAGAGGGGAGATCAGTTGAGTCACCTGTCTCTATCATGGTATGACTGAAGGGGGGGGGAGGGTAGAGGGGTGATCAGTTGAGTCACCTGTCTCTATCATGGCATGACTGAAGGGGAGAGGGTAGAGGGGTGATCAATTGAGTCACCTGTCTCTATCATGGTATGACTGAAGGGGGGGGGGGAGGGTTGAGGGGTGATCAGTTGAGTCACCTGTCTCTATCATGGTATGACTGAAGGGGAGAGGGGTGATCAGTTGAGTCACCTGTCTCTATCATGGTATGACTGAAGGGGGGAGGAGGGTATAGGGGTGATCAGTTGAGTCACCTGTCTCTATCATGGTATGACTGAAGGGGGGGGAGGGTAGAGGGGTGATCAGTTGAGTCACCTGTCTCTATCATGGTATGACTGAAGGGGAGAGGGTAGAGGGGTGATCAATTGAGTCACCTGTCTCTATCATGGTATGACTGAAGGGGGGGGGGAGGGTAGAGGGGTGATCAGTTGAGTCACCTGTCTCTATCATGGTATGACTGAAGGGGAGAGGAGCGATCAGTTGAGTCACCTGTCTCTATCATGGTATGAATGAAGGGGGGGGGAGGGTAGAGGGGTGATCAGTTGAGGCACCTGTCTCTATCATGGTATGACTGAAGGGGAGAGGGTAGAGGGGTGATCAATTGAGTCACCTGTCTCTATCATGGTATGACTGAAGGGGAGAGGGGTGATCAGTTGAGTCACCTGTCTCTATCATGGTATGACAGCAGGGGGAGAGGGTAGAGGGGTGATCAATTGAGTCACCTGTCTCTATCATGGTATGACTGAAGGGGAGAGGGTAGAGGGGTGATCAATTGAGTCACCTGTCTCTATCATGGTATGACTGAAGGGGGGGGAGGGTAGAGGGGTGATCAGTTGAGTCACCTGTCTCTATCATGGTATGACTGAAGGGGGTAGAGGGGTGATCAGTTGAGTCACCTGTCTCTATCATGGTATGACTGAAGGGGAGAGGGGTGATCCATTGAGTCACCTGTCTCTATCATGGTATGACTGAAGGGGAGAGGGGTGATCCATTGAGTCACCTGTCTCTATCATGGCATGACTGAAGGGGAGAGGGTAGAGGGGTGATCAATTGAGTCACCTGTCTCTATCATGGTATGACTGAAGGGGGGGAGAGGGTAGAGGGGTGATCAGTTGAGTCACCTGCCTCTATCATGGTATGACTGAAGGGGAGAGGGTAGAGGGGTGATCAATTGAGTCACCTGTCTCTATCATGGTATGACTGAAGGGGAGAGGGTAGAGGGGTGATCAATTGAGTCACCTGTCTCTATCATGGTATGACTGAAGGGGGGGAGGGTAGAGGGGTGATCAGTTGAGTCACCTGTCTCTATCATGGTATGACTGAAGGGGAGAGGGTAGAGGGGTGATCAATTGAGTCACCTGTCTCTATCATGGTATGACTGAAGGGGAGAGGGGTGATCAATTGAGTCACCTGTCTCTATCATGGTATGACTGAAGGGGGGGGAGGGTAGAGGGGTGATCAATTGAGTCACCTGTCTCTATCATGGCATGAGGGAAGGGGAGAGGGGAGAGGGGAGAACAATTGAGTCACCTGGCTCTATCATGGTATGACTGAAGGGGGGGGGAGGGTAGAGGGGTGATCAGTTGTGTCACCTGTCTCTATCATGGCATGACTGAAGGGGAGAGGGTAGAGGGGTGATCAATTGAGTCACCTGTCTCTATCATTGTATGACTGAAGCGGAGAGGGTAGAGGGGTGATCAATTGAGTCACCTGACTCCATCATGGTATGACTGAAGGGGAGAGGGGTGATCAGTTGAGTCACCTGTCTCTATCATGGTATGACTGAAGGGGGGGGAGGGTAAAGGGGTGATCAGTTGAGTCACCTGTCTCTATCATGGTATGACTGAAGGGGGGGGAGGGTAGCGGGGTGATAAGTTGAGTCACCTGTCTCTATCATGGTATGACTGAAGGGGGGGGAGGGTAGCGGGGTGATCAATTGAGTCACCTGTTTCTATCATGGTATGACTGAAGTGGGTGGGAGGGTAGAGGGGTGATCAATTGAGTCACTTGTCTCCATCATGGTATGACTGAAGGGGAGAGGGGTGATCGATTGAGTCACCTGTCTCTATCATGGTATGACTGAAGAGGAGAGGGTAGAGGGGTGATCAATTGAGTCACCTGTCTCTATCATGGTATGACTGAAGGGGGGAGGAGGGTATAGGGGTGATCAGTTGAGTCACCTGTCTCTATCATGGTATGACTGAAGGGGAGAGGGGTGATAAATTGAGTCACCTGTCTCTATCATGGCATGACTGAAGGGTAGAGGGGTGATCAGTTGAGTCACCTGTCTCTATCATGGTATGACTGAAGGGGAGAGGGGTGATCAGTTGAGTCACCTGTCTCTATCATGGTATGACTGAAGGGGAGAGGGTAGAGGGGTGATCAATTGAGTCACCTGTCTCTATCATGGTATGACTGAAGGGGAGAGGGTAGAGGGCTGATCAGTTGAGTCACCTGTCTCTATCATGGTATGACTGAAGGGGGGGGGAGGGTATGGGGGTGATCAGTTGAGTCACCTGTCTCTATCATGGTATGACTGAAGGGGAGAGGGTAGAGGGGTGATCAATTGAGTCACCTGTCTCTATCATGGTATGACTGAAGGGGAGAGGGTAGAGGGCTGATCAGTTGAGTCACCTGTCTCTATCATGGTATGACTGAAGGGGGGGCGGGAGGGTAGAGGGGTGATCAGTTGAGTCACCTGTCTCTATCATGGTATGACTGAAGGGGAGAGGGGTGATCAGTTGAGTCACCTGTCTCTATCATGGTATGACTGAAGGGGAGAGGGTAGAGGGGTGATCAGTTGAGTCACCTGTCTCTATCATGGTATGACTGAAGGGGGAGGGAGGGTAGAGGGGTGATCAGTTGAGTCACCTGTCTCTATCATGATATGACTGAAGGGGAGAGGGTAGAGGGGTGATCTATTGAGTGACCTGTCTCTATCATGGTATGACTGAAGGGGAGAGGGTAGAGGGGTGATCAATTGAGTCACCTGTCTCTATCATGGTATGACTGAAGGGGGGGGGAGGGTAGAGGGGTGATCAGTTGAGTCACCTGTCTCTATCATGGCATGACTGAAGGGGGGGGGAGGGTAGAGGGGTGATCAGTTGAGTCAACTGTCTCTATCATGGTATGACTGAAGGGGAGAGGGGTGATGAATTGAGTCACCTGTCTCTATCATGGTATGACTGAAGGGGGGGGAGGGTAGAGGGGTGATCAGTTGAGTCACCTGTCTCTATCATGGTATGACTGAAGGGGAGAGGGTAGAGGGGTGATCAATTGAGTCACCTGTCTCTATCATGGTATGACTGAAGTGGAGGGGAGGGTAGAGGGGTGATCAGTTGAGTCACCTGTCTCTATCATGGTATGACTGAAGGGGGGGGGGAGGGTAGAGGGGTGATCAATTGAGTCACCTGTCTCTATCATGGTATGACTGAAGGGGGGGGGAGGGTAGAGGGGTGATCAGTTGAGTCACCTGTCTCTATCATGGTATGACTGAAGGGGAGAGGGTAGAGGGGTGATCAATTGAGTCACCTGTCTCTATCATGGTATGACTGAAGGGGGGGGGAGGGTAGAGGGGTGATCAGTTGAGTCACCTGTCTCTATCATGGTATGACTGAAGGGGAGAGGGGTGATCAGTTGAGTCACCTGTCTCTATCATGGTATGACTGAAGGGGGGGGGAGGGTAGAGGGGTGATCAGTTGAGTCACCTGTCTCTATCATGGTATGACTGAAGGGGGGGGGAGGGTAGAGGGGTGATCAGTTGAGTCACCTGTCTCTATCATGGTATGACTGAAGGGGAGAGGGTAGAGGGGTGATCAATTGAGTCACCTGTCTCTATCATGGTATGACTGAAGGGGGGGGGAGGGTAGAGGGGTGATCAGTTGAGTCACCTGTCTCTATCATGGTATGACTGAAGGGGAGAGGGGTTATCAGTTGAGTCACCTGTCTCTATCATGGTATGACTGAAGGGGGGGGGAGGGTAGAGGGGTGATCAGTTGAGTCACCTGTCTCTATCATGGTATGACTGAAGGGGAGAGGGTAGAGGGGTGATCAATTGAGTCACCTGTCTCTATCATGGTATGACTGAAGGGGAGAGGGGTGATCAGTTGAGTCACCTGTCTCTATCATGGTATGACAGCAGGGGGGGAGGGTAGAGGGGTGATCAATTGAGTCACCTGTCTCTATCATGGTATGACTGAAGGGGAGAGGGTAGAGGGGTGATCAATTGAGTCACCTGTCTCTATCATGGTATGACTGAAGGGGGGGGAGGGCAGAGGGGTGATCAGTTGAGTCACCTGTCTCTATCATGGTATGACTGAAGGGGGGGAGGGGAGAGGGGTGATCAGTTGAGTCACCTGTCTCTATCATGGTATGACTGAAGGGGAGAGGGGTGATCCGTTGAGTCACCTGTCTCTATCATGGTATGACTGAAGGGGAGAGGGGTGATCCATTGAGTCACCTGTCTCTATCATGGCATGACTGAAGGGGAGAGGGTAGAGGG
Source organism: Gymnothorax reevesii (assembly GCA_029721435.1). NCBI lineage: Eukaryota > Metazoa > Chordata > Actinopteri > Anguilliformes > Muraenidae > Gymnothorax > Gymnothorax reevesii. Next base: position 88,745,050 of record CM056584.1, on the reverse strand, counting down.
GTGATCAATTGAGTCACCTGTCTCTATCATGGTATGACTGAAGGGGGGGGGAGGGCAGAGGGGTGATCAGTTGAGTCACCTGTCTCTATCATGGTATGACTGAAGGGGAGAGGGTAGAGGGGTGATCAATTGAGTCACCTGTCTCTATCATGGTATGACTGAAGGGGAGAGGGTAGAGGGGTGATCAATTGAGTCACCTGTCTCTATCATGGTATGACTGAAGGGGAGAGGGGTGATCAGTTGAGTCACCTGTCTCTATCATGGTATGACTGAAGGGGGGGGAGGGAAGAGGGGTGATCAGTTGAGTCACCTGTCTCGATCATGGTATGACTGAAGGGGAGAGGGGTGATCAATTGAGTCACCTGTCTCTATCATGGTATGACTGAAGGGGAGAGGGTAGAGGGGTGATCAATTGAGTCACCTGTCTCTATCATGGTATGACTGAAGGGGGGCGGAGGGAAGAGGGGTGATCAGTTGAGTCAACTGTCTCGATCATGGTATGACTGAAGGGGAGAGGGGTGATCAGTTGAGTCACCTGTCTCTATCATGGTATGACTGAAGGGGAGAGGGTAGAGGGGTGATCAATTGAGTCACCTGTCTCTATCATGGTATGACTGAAGAGGGGGGGAGGGTAGAGGGGTGATCAGTTGAGTCACCTGTCTCTATCATGGTATGACTGAAGGGGAGAGGGTAGAGGGGTGATCAATTGAGTCACCTGTCTCTATCATGGTATGACTGAAGGGGAGAGGGGTGATCAATTGAGTCACCTGTCTCTATCATGGTATGACTGAAGGGGAGAGGGTAGAGGGGTGATCAATTGAGTCACCTGTCTCTATCATGGTATGACTGAAGGGGGGGGGGAAGGGTAGAGGGGTGATCAGTTGAGTCACCTGTCTCTATCATGGTATGACTGAAGGGGAGAGGGTAGAGGGGTGATCAATTGAGTCACCTGTCTCTATCATGGTATGACTGAAGGGGAGAGGGGTGATCAATTGAGTCACCTGTCTCTATCATGGTATGACTGAAGGGGAGAGGGGTGATCAATTGAGTCACCTGTCTCTATCATGGTATGACTGAAGGGGGAGAGGGTAGAGGGGTGATCAATTGAGTCACCTGTCTCTATCATGGTATGACTGAAGATGAGAGGGTAGAGGGGTGATCAATTGAGTCACCTGTCTCTATCATGGTATGACTGAAGGGGGGGAGGGTAGAGGGGTGATCAGTTGAGTCACCTGTCTCTATCATGGTATGACTGAAGGGGAGAGGGTAGAGGGGTGATCAATTGAGTCACCTGTCTCTATCATGGTATGACTGAAGGAGGGGAGGGTAGAGGGGTGATCAGTTGAGTCACTTGTCTCTATCATGGTATGACTGAAGGGGAGAGGGGAGAGTGGTGATCAGTTGAGTCACCTGCCTCTATCATGGTATGACTGAAGGGGAGTGGGGGGAGCAATTGTGTCACGTGTTTCTATCATGGTATGACTGAAGGGGAGATGGTAGAGGGGTGATCAATTGAGTCACCTGTCTCAATCATGGTATGACTGAAGGGGGGGGAGGGTAGAGGGGTGATCAGTTGAGTCACCTGTCTCTATCATGGTATGACTGAAGGGGAGAGGGTAGAGGGGTGATCAATTGAGTCACCTGTCTCTATCATGGTATGACTGAAGGGGAGAGGGGTGATCAATTGAGTCACCTGTCTCTATCATGGTATGACTGAAGGGGAGAGGGGTGATCAGTTGAGTCACCTGTCTCTATCATGGTATGACTGAAGTGGGGGAGAGGGTAGAGGGGTGATCAATTGAGTCACCTGTCTCTATCATGGTATGACTGAAGGGGAGAGGGGTGATCAGTTGAGTCACCTGTCTCTATCATGGTATGACTGAAGGGGAGAGGGTAGAGGGGTGATCAATTGAGTCACCTGTCTCTATCATGGTATGACTGAAGGGGAGATGGAGGAGGGGTGATCAATTGAGTCACCTGGCTCTATCATGGTATGACTGAAGGGGGGGGAGGGTAGGGGGGGGAGCAGGTGAGAGGCGTGTCTCTATCATGGTATGACTGAAGGGGGGGGAGGGTAGAGGGGTGATCAGTTGAGTCACCTGTCTCTATCATGGTATGACTGAAGGGGAGAGGGTAGAGGGGTGATCAATTGAGTCACCTGTCTCTATCATGGTATGACTGAAGGGGAAAGGGGTGATCAATTGAGTCACCTGTCTCTATCATGGTATGACTGAAGGGGAGAGGGTAGAGGGGTGATCAATTGAGTCACCTGTCTCTATCATGGTATGACTGAGGGGGGGGGAGGGTAGAGGGGTGATCAGTTGAGTCACCTGTCTCTATCATGGTATGACTGAAGGGGAGAGGGTAGAGGGGTGATCAATTGAGTCACCTGTCTCTATCATGGTATGACTGAAGGGGAGAGGGGTGATCAGTTGAGTCACCTGTCTCTATCATGGTATGACTGAAGGGGAGAGGGTAGAGGGGTGATCAATTGAGTCACCTGTCTCTATCATGGTATGACTGAAGGGGAGAGGGGTGATCAATTGAGTCACCTGTCTCTATCATGGTATGACTGAAGGGGAGAGGGTAGAGGGGTGATCAACTGAGTCACCTGTCTCTATCATGGTATGACTGAAGGGGGGGGAGGGGAGGGGGGTGATGAGTGCAGTCACCGGTCTCTATCATGGTAGGACTGAAGGGGAGAGGGTAGAAGGGTGATCAATTGAGTCACCTGTCTCTATCATGGTATGACTGAAGGGGAGAGGGTAGAGGGGTGATCAATTGAGTCACCTGTCTCTATCATGGTATGACTGAAGGGGAGAGGGGTGATCAGTTGAGTCACCTGTCTCTATCATGGTATGACTTAAGGGGGGGGGGAGGGTAGAGGGGTGATCAGTTGAGTCACCTGTCTCTATCATGGTATGACTGAAGATGAGAGGGTAGAGGGGTGATCAATTGAGTCACCTGTCTCTATCCTGGTATGACTGAAGGGGGGGAGGGTAGAGGGGTGATCAATTGAGTCACCTGTCTCTATCATGGTATGACTGAAGGGGAGAGGGTAGAGGGGTGATCAATTGAGTCACCTGTCTCTATCATGGTATGACTGAAGGGGGGGAGGGTAGAGGGGTGATCAGTTGAGTCACCTGTCTCTATCATGGTATGACTGAACGGGGGAGAGGGTAGAGGGGAGATCAGTTGAGTCACCTGTCTCTATCATGGTATGACTTAAGGGGGGGGGGGAGGGTAGAGGGGTGATCAGTTGAGTCACCTGTCTCTATCATGGTATGACTGAAGGGGGGGGGAAGGTAGAGGGGTGATCAGTTGAGTCACCTGTCTCTATCATGGTATGACTGAAGTGGTGGGGAGGGTAGAGGGGTGATCAGTTGAGTCACCTGTCTCTATCATGGTATGACTGAAGGGGGGGGGGGAGGGTAGCGGGGTGATCAGTTGAGTCACCTGTCTCTATCATGGTATGACTGAAGGGGAGAGGGGTGATCAGTTGAGTCACCTGTCTCTATCATGGTATGACTGAAGTGGAGAGGGTAGAGGGGTGATCAATTGAGTCACCTGTCTCTATCATGGTATGACTGAAGGTGGGGGGAGGGTAGAGGGGTGATCAGTTGAGTCACCTGTCTCTATCATGGTATGACTGAAGGGTAGGGGAGGGTAGAGGGGTGATCAGTTGAGTCACCTGTCTCTATCATGGTATGACTGAAGGGGAGAGGGGTGATCAGTTGAGTCACCTGACTCTATCATGGTATGACTGAAGGGGAGAGGGGTGATCAGTTGAGTCACCTGTCTCTATCATGGTATGACTGAAGGGGGGGGGAGGGTAGAGGGGTGATCAGTTGAGTCACCTGTCTCTATCATGGTATGACTGAAGGGGGGGGGAGGGTAGAGGGGTGATCAGTTGAGTCACCTGTCTCTATCATGGTATGACTGAAGGGGGGGGGAGGGTAGAGGGGTGATCAATTGAGTCACCTGTCTCTATCATGGTATGACTGAAGGGGAGAGGGGTGATCAATTGAGTCACCTGTCTCTATCATGGTATGACTGAAGGGGAGAGGGTAGAGGGGTGATCAATTGAGTCACCTGTCTCTATCATGGTATGACTGAAGGGGGGGAGGGTAGAGGGGTGATCAGTTGAGTCACCTGTCTCTATCATGGTATGACTGAAGGGGAGAGGGTAGAGGGGTGATAAATTGAGTCACCTGTCTCTATCATGGTATGACTGAAGGGGAGAGGGTAGAGGGGTGATCAATTGAGTCACCTGTCTCTATCATGGTATGACTGAAGGGGAGAGGGTAGAGGGCTGATCAGTTGAGTCACCTGTCTCTATCATGGTATGACTGAAGGGGGGGGGGGGAGGGTAGAAGGGTGATCAGTTGAGTCACCTGTCTCCATCATGGTATGACTGAAGGGGAGAGGGTAGAGGGGTGATCAATAGAGTCACCTGTCTCTATCATGGTATGACTGAAGGGGGGAGGGTAGAGGGGTGATCAATTGAGTCACCTGTCTCTATCATGGTATGACTGAAGGGGAGAGGGTAGAGGGGTGATCAATTGAGTCACCTGTCTCTATCATGGTATGACTGAAGGGGGGGAGGGTAGAGGGGTGATCAGTTGAGTCACCTGTCTCTATCATGGTATGACTGAAGGGGAGAGGGGAGATCAACTGAGTCACCTGTCTCTATCATGGTATGACTGAAGGGGAGAGGGGTGATCAATTGAGTCACCTGTCTCTATCATGGTATGACTGAAGGGGAGAGGGTAGAGGGGTGATCAATTTGAGTCACCTGTCTCTATCATGGTATGACTGAAGGGGAGAGGGTAGAGGGGTGATCAATTGAGTCACCTGTCACTATCATGGTATGACTGAAGGGGAGAGGGGTGATCAGTTGAGTCACCTGTCTCTATCATGGTATGACTGAAGGGGGGGGAGGGTAAAGGGGTGATCAGTTGAGTCACCTGTCTCTATCAAGGCATGACTGAAGGGGGGGGGGAGGGTAGAGGGGTGATCAATTGAGTCACCTGTCTCTATCATGGTATGACTGAAGGGGAGAGGGGTGATCAATTGAGTCACCTGTCTCTATCATGGTATGACTGAAGGGGAGAGGGTAGAGGGGTGATCAATTGAGTCACCTGTCTCTATCATGGTATGACTGAAGGGGGGGAGGGTAGAGGGGTGATCAGTTGAGTCACCTGTCTCTATCATGGTATGACTGAAGGGGAGAGGGTAGAGGGGTGATAAATTGAGTCACCTGTCTCTATCATGGTATGACTGAAGGGGAGAGGGGTGATCAATTGAGTCACCCGTCTCTATCATGGTATGACTGAAGGGGAGAGGGGTGATCAGTTGAGTCACCTGTCTCTAACATGGTATGACTGAAGTGGAGAGGGTAGAGGGGTGATCAATTGAGTCACCTGTCTCTATCATGGTATGACTGAAGGTGGGGGGCGGGTAGAGGGGTGATCAGTTGAGTCACCTGTCTCTAACATGGTATGACTGAAGTGGAGAGGGTAGAGGGCTGATCAATTGAGTCACCTGTCTCTATCATGGTATGTTTGAAGGTGGGGGGAGGGTAGAGGGGTGATCAGTTGAGTCACCTGTCTCTATCATGGTATGACTGAAGGGGGGGGGGAGGGCAGAGGGATGATCTGTTGAGTCACCTGTCTCTATCATGGTATATCTGAAGGGGAGAGGGGTGATCAGTTGAGTCACCTGTCTCTATCATGGTATGACTGAAGGGGAGAGGGTAGAGGGGTGATCAATTGAGTCACCTGTCTCTATCATGGTATGACTGAAGGGGAGAGGGGCGATCAATTGAGTCACCTGTCTCTATCATGGTATGACTGAAGGGGGGGGGAGAGGGTAGAGGGGTGATCAGTTGAGTCACATGTCTCTATCATGGTATGACTGAAGGGGAGAGGGGTGATCAGTTGAGTCACCTGTCTCTATCATGGTATGACTGAAGGGGGGGGGAGGGTAGAGGGGTGATCAGTTGAGTCACCTGTCTCTATCATGGTATGACTGAAGGGGAGAGGGGTGATCAGTTGAGTCACCTGTCTCTATCATGGTATGACTGAAGGGGGGGGGGGGGGAGGGTAGAGGGGTGATCAATTGAGTCACCTGTCTCTATCATGGTATGACTGAAGGGGGGGGGAGGGTAGAGGGGTGATCAGTTGAGTCACCTGTCTCTATCATGGTATGACTGAAGGGGAGAGGGTAGAGGGGTGATCAATTGAGTCACCTGTCTCTATCATGGTATGACTGAAGGGGAGAGGGGTGATCAATTGAGTCACCTGTCTCTATCATGGTATGACTGAAGGGGGGGGAGGGTAGAGGGGTGATCAGTTGAGTCGCCTGTCTCTATCATGGTATGACTGAAGGGGAGAGGGGTGAACAATTGAGTCACCTGTCTCTATCATGGTATGACTGAAGGGGAGAGGGTAGAGGGGTGATCAATTGAGTCACCTGTCTCTATCATGGTATGACTGAGGGGGAGAGGGTAGAGGGGTGATCAATTGAGTCACCTGTCTCTATCATGGTATGACTGAAGCGGAGAGGGGTGATCAGTTGAGTCACCTGTCTCTATCATGGTATGACAGCAGGGGGGGGGAGGGTAGAGGGGTGATCAGTTAAGTCACCTGTCTCTATCATGGTATGACTGAAAGGGAGAGGGGTGATCAATTGAGTCACCTGTCTCTATCATGGTATGACTGAAGGGCAGAGGGTAGAGGGGTGATCAATTGAGTCACCTGTCTCTATCATGGTATGACTGAAGGGGGGGAGGGTAGAGAGGTGATCAGTTGAGTCACCTGTCTCTATCATGGTATGACTGAAGGGGAGAGGGGTGATCAATTGAGTCACCTGTTTCTATCATGGTATGACTGAAGGGGGGGGGGGGGGGCAGAGGGGTGATCAGTTGAGTCAACTGTCTCTATCATGGTATGACTGAAGTGGAGAGGGTAGAGGGGTGATCAATTGAGTCACCTGTCTCTATCATGGTATGACTGAAGGTGGGGGAGGGTAGAGGGGTGATCAGTTGAGTCACCTGTCTCTATCATGGTATGACTGAAGGGGGGGGGAGGGTAGAGGGGTGATCAGTTGAGTCACCTGTCTCTATCATGGTATGACTGAAGGGGAGAGGGGTGATCAGTTGAGTCACCTGTCTCTATCATGGTATGACTGAAGGGGAGAGGGCAGAGGGGTGATCAGTTGAGTCACCTGTCTCTATCATGGTATGACTGAAGGGGAGAGGGGTGATCAGTTGAGTCACCTGTCTCTATCATGGTATGACTGAAGGGGAGAGGGGTGATCAGTTGAGTCACCTGTCTCTATCATGGTATGACTGAAGGGGGGGGGAGGGTAAAGGGGTGATCAGTTGAGTCACCTGTCTCTATCATGGTATGACTGAAGGGGAGAGGGGAGATCGATTGAGTCACCTGTCTCTATCATGGTATGACTGAAGGGGAGAGAGTAGAGGGGTGATCAATTGAGTCACCTGTCTCTATCATGGTATGACTGAAGTGGGGGGGAGGGTAGAGGGGTGATCAGTTGAGTCACCTGTCTCTATCATGGTATGACTGAAGGGGGGGGAGGGTAGAGGGGTGATCAGTTGAGTCACCTGTCTCTATCATGGTATGACTGAAGGGGAGAGGGTAGAGGGGTGATCAATTGAGTCACCTGTCTCTATCATGGTATGACTGAAGGGGAGAGGGGTGATCAATTGAGTCACCTGTCTCTATCATGGTATGACTGAAGGGGAGAGGGTAGAGGGGTGCTCACTTGACTCTCCTGTCTCTATCATGGTATGACAGCAGGGGGGGGGAGGGTAGAGGGGTGATCAGTTGAGTCACCTGTCTCTATCATGGTATGACAGCAGGGGGAGAGGGTAGAGGGGTGATCAATTGAGTCACCTGTCTCTATCATGGTATGACTGAAGGGGAGAGGGGTGATCAGTTGAGTCACCTGTCTCTATCATGGTATGACTGAAGGGGAGAGGGTAGAGGGGGGAGCAAATGAGTCACCTGTCTCTATCATGGTATGACTGAAGGGGAGAGGGGTGATCAATTGAGTCACCTGTCTCTATCATGGTATGACTGAAGGGGAGAGGGTAGAGGGGTGATCAATTGAGTCACCTGTCTCTATCATGGTATGACTGAAGGGGGGGGGAGGGTAGAGGGGTGATCAGTTGAGTCACCTGTCTCTATCATGGTATGACTGAAGGGGAGAGGGTAGAAGGGTGATCAATTGAGTCACCTGTATCTATCATGGTATGACTGAAGGGGAGAGGGTAGAGGGGTGATCAATTGAGTC
>CM056584.1:88694600-88736631 GCA_029721435.1 Gymnothorax reevesii | reverse complement strand
AAGGGGGGGGGGGGAAGAGGGTAGAGGGGTGATCAGTTGAGTCACTTGTCTCTATCATGGTATGACTGAAGGGGAGAGGGTAGAGGGGTGATCAATTGAGTCACCTGTCTCTATCATGGTATGACTGAAGGGGAGAGGGGTGATCAATTGAGTCACCTGTCTCTATCATGGTATGACTAAAGGGGAGAGGGGTAGATCAATTGAGTCACCTGTCTCTATCATGGTATGACTGAAGGGGAGAGGGTAGAGGGGTGATCAATTGAGTCACCTGTCTCATTCATGGTATGACTGAAGGGGAGAGGGGCGATCAGTTGAGTCACCTGTCTCTATCATGGTATGAATGAAGGGGGGGGGAGGGTAGAGGGGTGATCAGTTGAGGCACCTGTCTCTATCATGGTATGACTGAAGGGGAGAGGGTAGAGGGGTGATCAATTGAGTCACCTGTCTCTATCATGGTATGACTGAAGATGAGAGGGTAGAGGGGTGATCAATTGAGTCACCTGTCTCTATCATGGTATGACTGAAGGGGAGAGGGGTGATCAGTTGAGTCACCTGTCTCTATCATGGTATGACTGAAGGGGGGGGGGGGAAGGTAGAGGGGTGATCAATTGAGTCACCTGTCTCTATCATGGTATGACTGAAGGGGGGGGGGGAGGGTAGAGGGGTGATCAGTTGAGTCACCTGTCTCTATCATGGTATGACTGAAGGGGGGGGGAGGAGAGAGGGGTGATCAGTTGAGTCACCTGTCTCTATCATGGTATGACTGAAGGGGAGAGGGGTGATCCATTGAGTCACCTGTCTCTATCATGGCATGACTGAAGGGGAGAGGGTAGAGGGGTGATTAATTGAGTCACCTGTCTCTATCATGGTATGACTGAAGTGGGGGGGAGGGAAGAGGGGTGATCAGTTGAGTCACCTGTCTCTATCATGGTATGACTGAAGGGGAGAGTGTAGAGGGGTGATCAATTGAGTCACCTGTCTCTATCATGGTATGACTGAAGGGGGGGGGAGGGTAAAGGGGTGATCAGTTGAGTCACCTGTCTCTATCATGGTATGACTGAAGGGGAGATCAATTGAGTCACCTGTCTCTATCATGGTATGACTGAAGGGGAGAGGGTAGAGGGGTGATCAATTGAGTCACCTGTCTCTATCATGGTATGACTGAAGGGGAGAGGGTAGAGGGGTGATCAATTGAGTCACCTGTCTCTATCATGGTATGACTGAAGGGGGGGGGAAGGGTAGCGGGGTGATCAGTTGAGTCACCTGTCTCTATCATGGCATGACTGAAGGGGAGAGGGTAGAGGGGTGATCAATTGAGTCACCTGTCTCTATCATGGTATGACTGAAGGGGGGGGGGGAGGGTAGAGGGGTGATCAGTTGAGTCACCTGTCTCTATCATTGTATGACTGAAGGGGGGGGGAGGGTAGAGGGGTGATCAGTTGAGTCACTTGTCTCTATCATGGTATGACTGAAGGGGAGAGGGTAGAGGGGTGATCAATTGAGTCACCTGTCTCTATCATGGTATGACTGAAGGGGAGAGGGTAGAGGGGTGATCAGTTGAGTCACCTGTCTCTATCATGGTATGACTGAAGGGGGGGGGAGGGTAGAGGGGTGATCAGTTGAGTCACCTGTCTCTATCATGGTATGACTGAAGGGGAGAGGGTAGAGGGGTGATCAATTGAGTCACCTGTCTCTATCATGGTATGACTGAAGGGGAGAGGGTAGAGGGGTGATCAATTGAGTCACCTGTCTCTATCATGGTATGACTGAAGGGGAGAGGGTAGAGGGGTGATCAATTGAGTCACCTGTCTCTATCATGGTATGACTGAAGGGGAGAGGGTAGAGGGGTGATCAATTGAGTCACCTGTCTCTATCATGGTATGACTGAAGGGGAGAGGGGAGATCAGTTGAGTCACCTGTCTCTATCATGGTATGACTGAAGGGGAGAGGCTAGATGGGTGATCAAATGAGTCACCTGTCTCTATCATGGCATGACTGAAGGGGAGAGGGTAGAGGGGTGATCAGTTGAGTCACCTGTCTCTATCATGGTATGACTGAAGGGGGGGGGAGGGTAGAGGGGTGATCAGTTGAGTCACCTGTCTCTATCATGGTATGACTGAAGGGGAGAGGGTAGAGGGGTGATCAATTGAGTCACCTGTCTCTATCATGGTATGACTGAAGGGGAGAGGGGTGATCAATTGAGTCACCTGTCTCTATCATGGTATGACTGAAGGGGAGAGGGTAGAGGGGTGATCAATTGAGTCACCTGTCTCTATCATGGTATGACTGAAGGGGAGAGGGTAGAGGGGTGATCAATTGAGTCACCTGTCTCTATCATGGTATGACTGAAGGGGAGAGGGGTGATCAGTTGAGTCACCTGTCTCTATCATGGTATGACTGAAGGGGAGAGGGTAGAGGGGTGATCAATTGAGTCACCTGTCTCTATCATGGTATGACTGAAGGGGAGAGGGTAGAGGGGTGATCAATTGAATTACCTGTCTCTATCATTGTATGACTGAAGGGGGGGAGGGTAGAGGGGTGATCAGTTGAGTCAACTGTCTCTATCATGGTATGACTGAAGGGGAGAGGGTAGAGGGGTGATCAATTGAGTCACCTGTCTCTATCATGGTATGACTGAAGGGGAGAGGGGTGATCAATTGAGTCACCTGTCTCTATCATGGTATGACTGAAGGGGGGGGAGGGTAGAGGGGTGATCAGTTGAGTCACCTGTCTCTATCATGGTATGACTGAAGGGGGGGGAGGGTAGAGGGGTGATCAGTTGAGTCACCTGTCTCTATCATGGTATGACTGAAGGGGAGAGGGGTGATCCATTGAGTCACCTGTCTCTATCATGGTATGACTGAAGGGGAGAGGGTAGAGGGGTGATCAATTGAGTCACCTGTCTCTATCATGGTATGACTGAAGTGGGGGGAGGGTAGAGGGGTGATCAGTTGAGTCACCTGTCTCTATCATGGTATGACTGAAGGGGAGAGGGTAGAGGGGTGATCAATTGAGTCACCTGTCTCTATCATGGTATGACTGAAGGGGAGAGGGTAGAGGGGTGATCAATTGAGTCACCTGTCTCTATCATGGTATGACTGAAGGGGAGAGGGGTGATCAGTTGAGTCACCTGTCTCTATCATGGTATGACTGAAGGGGGGGGAGGGTAGAGGGGTGATCAGTTGAGTCACCTGTCTCTATCATGGTATGACTGAAAGGGGGGGGAGGGTAGAGGGGTGATCAGTTGAGTCACCTGTCTCTATCATGGTATGACTGAAGGGGGGGGGGAAGGGAAGAGGGGTGATCAGTTGAGTCACCTGTCTCTATCATGGTATGACTGAAGGGGAGAGGGGTGATCCATTGAGTCACCTGTCTCTATCATGGCATGACTGAAGGGGAGAGGGGTGATCAATTGAGTCACCTGTCTCTATCATGGTATGACTGAAGTGGGGGGGAGGGTAGAGGGGTGATCAGTTGAGTCACCTGTCTCTATCATGGTATGACTGAAGGGGAGAGGGTAGAGGGGTGATCAATTGAGTCACCTGTCTCTATCATGGTATGACTGAAGGGGAGAGGGGTGATCAGTTGAGTCACCTGTCTCTATCATGGTATGACTGAAGGGGGGGGGAGGGTAAAGGGGTGATCAGTTGAGTCACCTGTCTCTATCATGGTATGACTGAAGGGGAGAGGGGAGATCGATTGAGTCACCTGTCTCTATCATGGTATGACTGAAGGGGAGAGAGGAGAGGGGTGATCAATTGAGTCACCTGTCTCTATCATGGTATGACTGAAGGGGAGAGGGGTGATCAGTTGAGTCACCTGTCTCTATCATGGTATGACTGAAGGGGAGAGGGTAGAGGGGTGATCAATTGAGTGACCTGTCTCTATCATGGTATGACTGAAGGGGGGGGGGGGGGAGGGCAGAGGGGTGATCAGTTGAGTCACCTGTCTCTATCATGGTATGACTGAAGGGGAGAGGGTAGAGGGGTGATCAATTGAGTCACCTGTCTCTATCATGGTATGACTGAAGGGGAGAGGGGTGATCAATTGAGTCACCTGTCTCTATCATGGTATGACTGAAGGGGAGAGGGTAGAGGGGTGATCAATTGAGTCACCTGTCTCTATCATGGTATGACTGAAGGGGGGGGGAGGGTAGAGGGGTGATCAGTTGAGTCACCTGTCTCTATCATGGTATGACTGAAGGGCACAGGATAGAGGGGTGATCAATTGCGTCACCTGTCTCTATCATGGTATGACTGAAGGGGAGAGGGGTGATCAATTGAGTCACCTGTCTCTATCATGGTATGACTGAAGGGGAGAGGGTAGAGGGGTGATCAATTGAGTCACCTGTCTCTATCATGGTATGACTGAAGGGGGGGGGAGGGTAGAGGGGTGATCAGTTGAGTCACCTGTCTCTATCATGGTATGACTGAAGGGGAGAGGGTAGAGGGGTGATCAATTGAGTCACCTGTCTCTATCATGGTATGACTGAAGGGGAGAGGGTAGAGGGGTGATCAATTGAGTCACCTGTCTCTATCATGGTATGACTGAAGGGGGGGGGAGGGTAGAGGGGTGATCAGTTGAGTCACCTGTCTCTATCATGGTATGACTGACGCGGAGAGGGGAGACCAGTTGAGTCACCTGTCTCTATCATGGTATGACTGAAGGGGGGGGGAGGGTTGAGGGGTGATCAGTTGAGTCACCTGTCTCTATCATGATATGACTGAAGGGGAGAGGGTAGAGGGGTGATCAATTGAGTCACCTGTCTCTATCATGGTATGACTGAAGGGGAGAGGGTAGAGGGGTGATCAATTGAGTCACCTGTCTCTATCATGGTATGACTGTGGGGGAGAGGGTAGAGGGGTGATCAATTGAGTCACCTGTCTCTATCATGGTATGACTGAAGGGGAGAGGGGTGATCAGTTGAGTCACCTGTCTCTATCATGGTACGACAGCGGGGGGGGGGGAGGGTAGAGGGGTAATCAGTTGATTCACCTGTCTCTATCATGGAATGACTGAAGGGGATAGGCTAGAGGGGTGATCAATTGAGTCACCTGTCTCTATCATGGTATGACTGAAGGGGGGGGGGGAGGGTAGAGGGTGATCAGTTGAGTCACCTGTCTCTATTATGGTATGACTGAAGGGGAGAGGGTAGAGGGGTAATCAATTGAGTCACCTGTCTCTAGCATGGAATGACTGAAGGGGAGAGGGTAGAGGGGTGATCAATTGAGTCACCTGTCTCTATCATGGTATGACTGAAGTGGGGGGAGGGTAGAGGGGTGATCAGTTGAGTCACCTGTCTCTATCATGGTATGACTGAAGGGGAGAGGGTAGAGGGGTGATCAATTGAGTCACCTGTCTCTATCATGGTATGACTGAAGGGGAGAGGGGTGATCAGTTGAGTCACCTGTCTCTATCATGGTATGACTGAAGGGGGGGGAGGGTAGAGGGGTGATCAGTTGAGTCACCTGTCTCTATCATGGTATGACTGAAGGGGGGGGGAGGGTAGAGGGGTGATCAGTTGAGTCACCTGTCTCTATCATGGTATGACTGAAGGGGGGGGAGGGTAGAGGGGTGATCAGTTGAGTCACCTGTCTCTATCATGGTATGACTGAAGGGGAGAGGGGCGATCCATTGAGTCACCTGTCTCTATCATGGCATGACTGAAGGGGAGAGGGGTGATCAATTGAGTCACCTGTCTCTATCATGGTATGACTGAAGTGGGGGGGAGGGTAGAGGGGTGATCAGTTGAGTCACCTGTCTCTATCATGGTATGACTGAAGGGGAGAGGGTAGAGGGGTGATCAATTGAGTCACCTGACTCTATCATGGTATGACTGAAGGGGAGAGGGGTGATCAGTTGAGTCACCTGTCTCTATCATGGTATGACTGAAGGTGGGGGGGGGGAAAGGGGTGATCAGTTGAGTCACCTGTCTCTATCATGGTATGACTGAAGGGGAGATCGATTGAGTCACCTGTCTCTATCATGGTATGACTGAAGGGGAGAGAGTAGAGGGGTGATCAATTGAGTCACCTGTCTCTATCATGGTATGACTGAAGGGGAGAGGGGTGATCAGTTGAGTCACCTGTCTCTATCATGGTATGACTGAAGGGGAGAGGGTAGAGGGGTGATCAATTGAGTGACCTGTCTCTATCATGGTATGACTGAAGGGGGGGGGAGAGGGTAGAGGGGTGATCAGTTGAGTCACCTGTCTCTATCATGGTATGACTGAAGGGGAGAGGGTAGAGGGGTGATCAATTGAGTCACCTGTCTCTATCATGGTATGACTGAAGGGGAGAGGGGTGATCAATTGAGTCACCTGTCTCTATCATGGTATGACTGAAGGGGAGAGGGTAGAGGGGTGATCAATTGAGTCACCTGTCTCTATCATGGTATGACTGAAGGGGGGGGGAGGGTAGAGGGGTGATCAGTTGAGTCACCTGTCTCTATCATGGTATGACTGAAGGGGAGAGGGTAGAGGGGTGATCAATTGAGTCACCTGTCTCTATCATGGTATGACTGAAGGGGAGAGGGGTGATGAATTGAGTCACCTGTCTCTATCATGGTATGACTGAAGGGGAGAGGGTAGAGGGGTGATCAATTGAGTCACCTGTCTCTATCATGGTATGACTGAAGGGGGGGGAGGGTAGAGGGGTGATCAGTTGAGTCACCTGTCTCTATCATGGTATGACTGAAGGGGAGAGGGTAGAGGGGTGATCAATTGAGTCACCTGTCTCTATCATGGTATGACTGAAGGGGAGAGGGTAGAGGGGTGATCAACGGAGTCACCTGTCTCTATCATGGTATGACTGAAGGGGGGGGGAGGGTAGAGGGGTGATCAGTTGAGTCACCTGTCTCTATCATGGTATGACTGACGGGGAGAGGGGAGATCAGTTGAGTCACCTGTCTCTATCATGGTATGACTGAAGGGGGGGGAGGGTTGAGGGGTGATCAGTTGAGTCACCTGTCTCTATCATGATATGACTGAAGGGGAGAGGGTAGAGGGGTGATCAATTGAGTCACCTGTCTCTATCATGGTATGACTGAAGGGGAGAGGGTAGAGGGGTGATCAATTGAGTCCCCGGTCTCTATCATGGTATGCATGTGGGGGAGAGGGTAGAGGGGTGATCAATTGAGTCACCTGTCTCTATCATGGTATGACTGAAGGGGAGAGGGGTGATCAGTTGAGTCACCTGTCTCTATCATGGTATGACAGCGGGGGGGGGGGAGGGGAGAGGGGTGGTCAGTTGAGTCACCTGTCTCTTTCATGGTATGACTGAAGGGGAGAGGGTAGAGGGGTGATCAATTGAGTCACCTGTCTCTATCATGGTATGACTGAAGGGGGGGGGGGGGGGAGGGTAGAGGGTGATCAGTTGAGTCACCTGTCTCTATTATGGTATGACTGAAGGGGAGAGGGTAGAGGGGTAATCAATTGAGTCACCTGTCTCTAGCATGGTATGACTGAAGGGGAGAGGGTAGAGGGGTGATCAATTGAGTCACCTGTCTCTATCATGGTATGACTGAAGGGGAGAGGGAAGAGGGGTGATCAGTTGAGTCACCTGTCTCTATCATGGTATGACTGAAGGGGAGAGGGTAGAGGGGTGATCAATTGAGTCACCTGTCTCTATCATGGTATGACTGAAGGGTAGAGGGGTAATCAGTTGAGTCACCTGTCTCTATCATGGTATGACTGAAGGGGAGAGGGGTGATCAGTTGAGTCACCTGTCTCTATCATGGTATGACTGAAGGGGAGAGGGTAGAGGGGTGATTAATTGAGTCACCTGTCTCTATCATGGTATGACTGAAGGGGAGAGGGTAGAGGGGTGATCAATTGAGTCACCTGTCTCTATCATGGTATGACTGAAGGGGAGAGGGTAGAGGGGTGATCAATTGAGTCACCTGTCTCTATCATGGTATGACTGAAGGGGAGAGGGGTGATCAGTTGAGTCACCTGTCTCTATCATGGTATGACAGCCGGGGGAAAGGGTAGAGGGGTGATCAGTTGAGTCACCTGTCTCTATCATGGTATGACTGAAGGGGAGAGAGTAGAGGGGTGATCAATTGAGTCACCTGTCTCTATCATCGTAGGACTGAAGGGGGGGGGGGGAGGGTAGAGGGTGATCAGTTGAGTCACCTGTCTCTATCATGGTATGACTGAAGGGGGGGGAGGGTAGAGGGGTGATCAATTGAGTCACCTGTCTCTATCATGGTATGACTGAAGGGGAGAGGGGTGATCAATTGAGTCACCTGTCTCTATCATGGTATGACTGAAGGGGAGATGGTAGAGGGGTGATCAATTGAGTCACCTGTCTCTATCATGGTATGACTGAAGGGGGGGAGGGTAGAGGGGTGATCAGTTGAGTCACCTGTCTCTATCATGGTATGACTGAAGGGGAGAGGGTAGAGGGGTGATCAATTGAGTCACCTGTCTCTATCATGGTATGACTGAAGGGGAGAGGGGTGATCAATTGAGTCACCTGTCTCTATCATGGTATGACTGAAGGGGAGAGGGTAGAGGGGTGATCAATTGAGTCACCTGTCTCTATCATGGTATGACTGAAGGGGGGGGGAGGGTAGAGGGGTGATCAGTTGAGTCACCTGTCTCTATCATGGTATGACTGAAGGGGAGAGGGTAGAGGGGTGATCAATTGAGTCACCTGTCTCTATCATGGTATGACTGAAGGGGAGAGGGGTGATCAGTTGAGTCACCTGTCTCTATCATGGTATGACTGAAGGGGAGAGGGTAGAGGGGTGATCAATTGAGTCACCTGTCTCTATCATGGTATGACTGAAGGGGAGAGGGGTGATCAATTGAGTCACCTGTCTCTATCATGGTATGACTGAAGGGGAGAGGGTAGAGGGGTGATCAACTGAGTCACCTGTCTCTATCATGGTATGACTGAAGGGGGGGGGAGGGTAGAGGGGTGATCAGTTGAGTCACCTGTCTCTATCATGGTATGACTGAAGGGGAGAGGGTAGAAGGGTGATCAATTGAGTCACCTGTCTCTATCATGGTATGACTGAAGGGGAGAGGGTAGAGGGGTGATCAATTGAGTCACCTGTCTCTATCATGGTATGACTGAAGGGGAGAGGGGTGATCAGTTGAGTCACCTGTCTCTATCATGGTATGACTTAAGGGGGGGGGGAGGGTAGAGGGGTGATCAGTTGAGTCTCCTGTCTCTATCGTGGTATGATTGAAGGTGGGGGGAGGGCAGAGGGGTGATCGGTTGAGTCACCTGTCTCTATCATGGTATGACTGAAGGGGGGGGGAGGGTAGAGGGGTGATCAGTTGAGTCACCTGTCTCTATCATGGTATGACTGAAGGGGAGGGGGTAGAGGGGGGATCAATTGAGTCACCTGTCTCTATCATGGTATGACTGAAGGGGGGGGGGGGAGGGTAGAGGGGTGATCAGTTGAGTCACCTGTCTCTATCATGGCATGGCTGAAGGGGAGAGGGGTGATCAGTTGAGTCACCTGTCTCTATCATGGTATGACTGAAGATGAGAGGGTAGAGGGGTGATCAATTGAGTCACCTGTCTCTATCCTGGTATGACTGAAGAGGGGGAGGGTAGAGGTGTGATCAATTGAGTCACCTGTCTCTATCGTGATATGACTGAAGGGGAGAGGGTAGAGGGGTGATCAATTGAGTCACCTGTCTCTATCATGGTATGACTGAAGGGGGGGAGGGTAGAGGGGTGATCAGTTGAGTCACCTGTCTCTATCATGGTATGACTGAAGGGGAGAGGGGAGAGGGGTGATCAATTGAGTCACCTGTCTCTATCATGGTATGACTGAAGGGGAGAGGGGTGATCAATGGAGTCACCTGTCTCTATCATGGTATGACTGAAGGGGGGGGAGGGTAGAGGGGTGATCAGTTGAGTCACCTGTCTCTATCATGGCATGACTGAAGGGGAGAGGGTAGAGGGGTGATCAATTGAGTCACCTGTCTCTATCATGGTATGACTGAAGTGGGGGGGAGGGTAGAGGGGTGATCAGTTGAGTCACCTGTCTCTATCATGGTATGACTGAAGGGGAGAGGGTAGAGGGGTGATCAATTGAGTCACCTGTCTCTATCATGGTATGACTGAAGGGGAGAGGGTAGAGGGGTGATCAATTGAGTCACCTGACTCTATCATGGTATGACTGAAGGGGAGAGGGGTGATCAGTTGAGTCACCTGTCTCTATCATGGTATGACTGAAGGGGAGAGGGTAGAGGGGTGATCAATTGAGTCACCTGTCTCTATCATGGTATGACTGAAGGGGAGAGGGTAGAGGGGTGATCAATTGAGTCACCTGTCTCTATCATGGTATGACTGAAGTGGGGAGAAGGGTAGAGGGGTGATCAGTTGAGTCACCTGTCTCTATCATGGTATGACTGAAGGGGAGAGGGGTGATCAATTGAGTCACCTGTCTCTATCATGGTATGACTGAAGGGGAAAGGGTAGAGGGGTGATCAATTGAGTCACCTGTCTCTATCATGGTATGACTGAAGGGGGGGAGGGTAGAGGGGTGATCAGTTGAGTCACCTGTCTCTATCATGGTATGACTGAAGGGGAGAGGGTAGAGGGGTGATAAATTGAGTCACCTGTCTCTATCATGGTATGACTGAAGGGGAGAGGGGTGATCAATTGAGTCACCTGTCTCTATCATGGTATGACTGAAGGGGAGAGGGGTGATCAATTGAGTCACCTGTCTCTATCATGGTATGACTGAAGGGGGGGGGAGGGTAGAGGGGTGATCAGTTGAGTCACCTGTCTCTATCATGGTATGACTGAAGGGGAGAGGGTAGAGGGGTGATCAATTGAGTCACCTGTCTCTATCATGGTATGACTGAAGGGGAGAGGGTAGAGGGCTGATCAGTTGAGTCACCTGTCTCTATCATGGTATGACTGAAGGGGGGGCGGGAGGGTAGAAGGGTGATCAGTTGAGTCACCTGTCTCCATCATGGTATGACTGAAGGGGAGAGGGTAGAGGGGTGATCAATTGAGTCACCTGTCTCTATCATGGTATGACTGAAGGGGGGAGGGTAGACGGGTGATCAATTGAGTCACCTGTCTCTATCATGGTATGACTGAAGGGGAGAGGGTAGAGGGGTGATCAATTGAGTCACCTGTCTCTATCATGGTATGACTGAAGGGGGGGAGGGTAGAGGGGTGATCAGTTGAGTCACCTGTCTCTATCATGGTATGACTGAAGGGGAGAGGGGAGAGGGGTGATCAATTGAGTCACCTGTCTCTATCATGGTATGACTGAAGGGGAGAGGGGTGATCAATTGAGTCACCTGTCTCTATCATGGTATGACTGAAGGGGAGAGGGTAGAGGGGTGATCAATTTGAGTCACCTGTCTCTATCATGGTATGACTGAAGGGGAGAGGGTAGAGGGGTGATCAATTGAGTCACCTGTCTCTATCATGGTATGACTGAAGGGGAGAGGGTAGAGGGGTGATCAATTGAGTCACCTGTCTCTATCATGGTATGACTGAAGGGGGGGAGGGTAGAGGGGTGATCAGTTGAGTCACCTGTCTCTATCATGGTATGACTGAAGGGGAGAGGGTAGAGGGGTGATCAATTGAGTCACCTGTCTCAATCATGGTATGACTGAAGGGGAGAGGGGTGATCAATTGAGTCACCTGTCTCTATCATGGTATGACTGAAGGGGGGGGAGGGTAGAGGGGTGATCAGTTGAGTCACCTGTCTCTATCATGGCATGGCTGAAGGGGAGAGGGGTGATCAGTTGAGTCACCTGTCTCTATCATGGTATGACTGAAGATGAGAGGGTAGAGGGGTGATCAATTGAGTCACCTGTCTCTATCATGGTATGACTGAAGGGGGGGAGGGTAGAGGGGTGATCAATTGAGTCACCTGTCTCTATCATGGTATGACTGAAGGGGGAGAGGGTAGAGGGGTGATCAATTGAGTCACCTGTCTCTATCATGGTATGACTGAAGATGAGAGGGTAGAGGGGTGATCAATTGAGTCACCTGTCTCTATCATGGTATGACTGAAGGGGGGAGGGTAGAGGGTTGATCAATTGAGTCACCTGTCTCTATCATGGTATGACTGAAGGGGAGAGGGTAGAGGGGTGATCAATTGAGTCACCTGTCTCTATCATGGTATGACTGAAGGGGGGGAGGGTAGAGGGGTGATCAATTGAGTCACCTGTCTCTATCATGGTATGACTGAAGGGGGGGGGAGGGTAGAGGGGTGATCAGTTGAGTCACCTGTCTCTATCATGGTATGACTGAAGGGGAGAGGGGTGATCAATTGAGTCACCTGTCTCTATCATGGTATGACTGAAGGGGAGAGGGTAGAGGGGTGATCAATTGAGTCACCTGTCTCTATCATGGTATGACTGAAGGGGAGAGGGTAGAGGGGTGATCAATTGAGTCACCTGTCTCTATCATGGTATGACTGAAGGGGAGAGGGGTGATCAGTTGAGTCACCTGTCTCTATCATGGTATGACAGCAGGGGGGGGGAGGGTAGAGGGGTGATCAGTTGAGTCACCTGTCTCTATCATGGTATGACTGAAGGGGAGAGGGTAGAGGGGTGATCAATTGAGTCACCTGTCTCTATCATGGTATGACTGAAGGGGGGGGGGAGGGTAGAGGGGTGATCAGGTGAGTCACCTGCCTCTATCATGGTATGACTGAAGGGGAGAGGGTAGAGGGGTGATCAATTGAGTCACCTGTCTCTATCATGGTATGACTGAAGGGGAGAGGGTAGAGGGGGGATCAATTGAGTCACCTGTCTCTATCATGGTATGACTGAAGGGGGGGGGGGGGGGGGTGTAGCGGGGTGATCACTTGAGTCACCTGTCTCTATCATGGTATGACTGAAGGGGAGAGGGTAGAGGGGTGATCAATTGAGTCACCTGTCTCTATCATGGTATGACTGAAGGGGAGAGGGTAGAGGGGTGATCAATTGAGTCACCTGTCTCTATCATGGTATGACTGAAGGGGGGGGGGGGGGGGGGGTAGAGGGGTGATCAGTTGAGTCACCTGTCTCTATCATGGTATGACTGAAGGGGAGAGGGTAGAGGGGTGATCAATTGAGTCACCTGTCTCTATCATGGTATGACTGAAGGGGGGGGGAGGGTAGAGGGGTGATCAGTTGAGTCACCTGTCTCTATCATGGTATGACTGAAGGGGAGAGGGTAGAGGGGTGATCAATTGAGTCACCTGTCTCTATCATGGTATGACTGAAGGGGAGAGGGTAGAGGGGTGATCAATTGAGTCACCTGTCTCTATCATGGTATGACTGAAGGGGAGAGGGGTGATCAGTTGAGTCACCTGTCTCTATCATGGTATGACTTAAGGGGGGGGAGGGTAGAGGGATGATCAGTTGAGTCACCTGTCTCTATCATGGTATGACTGAAGGGGGGGGGAGGGTAGAGGGGTGATCAGTTGAGTCCCCTGTCTCTATCATGGTATGACTGAAGGGGGGGGGAGGGTAGAGGGGTGATCATTTGAGTCACCTGTCTCTATCATGGTATGACTGAAGGGGAGAGGGTAGAGGGGTGATTAATAGAGTCACCTGTCTCTATCATGGTATGACTGAAGGGGGGGAGAGGGTAGAGGGGTGATCAGTTGAGTCACCTGTCTCTATCATGGCATGGCTGAAGGGGAGAGGGGTGATCAGTTGAGTCACGTGTCTCTATCATGGTATGACTGAAGATGAGAGGGTAGAGGGGTGATCAAGTGAGTCACGTGTCTCTATCATGGTATGACTGAAGTGGTGAGGGTAGAGTGATGATCAATTCACTGACGTATCTCTATCATGGTATGACTGAAGGGGAGAGGGTAGAGGGGTGATCAATTGAGTCACCTGTCTCTATCATGGTATGACTGAAGGGGGGGAGGGTAGAGGGGTGATCAGTTGAGTCACCTGTCTCTATCATGGTATGACTGAAGTGGAGAGGGGAGAGGGGGGATCAATTGAGTCACCTGTCTCTATCATGGTGTGGCTGAAGGGGAGAGGGGTGACCAGTTGAGTCACCGGTCTCTATCATGGTATGACTGAAGGGGGGGGAGGGTAGAGGGGTGATCAGTTGAGTCACCTGTCTCTATCATGGCATGAGTGAAGGGGAGAGGGTAGAGGGGTGATCAATTGAGTCACCTGTCTATATCATGGTATGACTGAAGTGGGGGGGAGGGTAGAGGGGTGATCAGTTGAGTCACCTGTCTCTATCATGGTATGACTGAAGGGGAGAGAGTATAGGGGTGATCAATTGAGTCACCTGTCTCTATCATGGTACGACTGAAGGGGAGAGGGTCGAGGGGTGATCAAGTGAGTCACCTGACTCTATCATGGTATGACTGAACGGGAGAGGGGTGATCAGTTGAGTCACCTGTCTCTTTCATGGTATGACTGAAGGGGGGGGAGGGTAAAGGGGTGATCAGTTGAGTCACCTGTCTCTATCATGGTATGACTGAAGGGGGGGGAGGGTAGCGGGGTGATCAGTTGAGTCACCTGTCTCTATCATGGTATGACTGAAGGGGGTGGAGGGTAGAGGGGTGATCAATTGAGTCACCTGTCTCTATCATGGTATGACTGAAGGGGAGAGGGGTGATCAATTGAGTCACCTGTCTCTATCATGGTATGACTGAAGGGGAGAGGGGTGATCAATTGAGTCACCTGTCTCTATCATGGTATGACTGAAGGGGGGGGAGGGTAGAGGGGTGATCAGTTGAGTCACCTGTCTCTATCATGGTATGACTGAAGGGGAGAGGGTAGAGGGGTGATAAATTTAGTCACCTGTCTCTATCATGGTATGACTGAAGGGGAGAGGGGTGATCAATTGAGTCACCTGTCTCTATCATGGTATGACTGAAGGGGAGAGGGTAGAGGGGTGATCAATTGAGTCACCTGTCTCTATCATGGTATGACAGCAAGGGGGGGGGGGGGTTGAGGGGTGGTCAGTTGAGTCACCTGTCTCTATCATGGTATGACTGAAGGGGAGAGGGTAGAGGGGTGATCAATTGAGTCACCTGTCTCTATCATGGTATGACTGAAGGGGAGAGGGTATAGGGCTGATCAGTTGAGTCACCTGTCTCTATCATGGTATGACTGAAGGGGGGGGGGGGGAGGGTATGGGGGTGATCAGTTGAGTCAGCTGTCTCTATCATGGTATGACTGAAGGGGAGAAGGTAGAGGGGTGATCAATTGAGTCACCTGTCTCTATCATGGTATGACTGAAGGGGAGAGGGTAGAGGGCTGATCAGTTGAGTCACCTGTCTCTATCATGGTATGACTGAAGGGGGGGGGGGAGGGGAGGGGGGTGATCAGTTGAGTCACCTGTCTCTATCATGGTATGACTGAAGGGGAGAGGGGTGATCAATTGAGTCACCTGTCTCTATCATGGTATGACTGAAGGGGGGGGAGGGTAGAGAGGTGATCAGTTGAGTGCACTTGCTCTATCATGGCATGACTGATGGGGGAGGGAGGGTAGAGGGGTGATCAGTTGAGTCACCTGTCTCTATCATGGAATGACTGAAGGGGAGAGGGTAGAGGGGTGATCTATTGAGTCACCTGTCTCTATCATGGTATGACTGAAGGGGAGAGGGGAGAGGGGTGAACAATTGAGTCACCTGTCTCTATCATGGTATGACTGAAGGGGGGGGGAGGGTAGAGGGGTGATCAGTTGAGTCACCTGTCTCTATCATGGTATGACTGAAGGGGGGGAGAAGGTAGAGGGGTGATCAATTGAGTCACCTGTCTCTATCATGGTATGACTGAAGGGGAGAGGGTAGAGGGGTGATGAATTGAGTCACCTGTCTCTATCATGGTATGACTGAAGGGGGGGGGAGGGTAGAGGGGTGATCAGTTGAGTCACCTGTCTCTATCATGGTATGACTGAAGGGGAGAGGGTAGAGGGGTGATCAATTGAGTCACCTGTCTCTATCATGGTATGACTGAAGGGGAGGGGAGGGTAGAGGGGTGATCAGTTGAGTCACCTGTCTCTATCATGGTATGACTGAAGGGGGGGGAGGGTAGAGGGGTGATCAGTTGAGTCACCTGTCTCTATCATGGGATGACTGAAGGGGGGGGGAGGGAAGAGGGGGGATCAGTTGAGTCACCTGTCTCTATCATGGTATGACTGAAGGGGAGAGGGTAGAGGGGTGATCAATTGAGTCACCTGTTTCTATCATGGTATGACTGAAGAAGGGGGGGAGGGTAGAGGGGTGATCAGTTGAGTCACCTGTCTCTATCATGGTATGACTGAAGGGGAGAGGGGTTATCAGTTGAGTCACCTGTCTCTATCATGGTATGACTGAAGGGGGGGGGAGGGTAGAGGCGTGATCAGTTGAGTCACCTGTCTCTATCATGGTATGACTGAAGGGGGGGGGAGGGTAGAGGGGTGATCAGTTGAGTCACCTGTCTCTATCATGGTATGACTGAAGGGGAGAGGGTAGAGGGGTGATCAATTGAGTCACCTGTCTCTATCATGGTATGACAGCAGGGGGGGGGAGGGTAGAGGGGTGATCAGTTGAGTCACCTGTCTCTATCATGGTATGACTGAAGGGGAGAGGGGGGATCAGTTGAGTCACCTGTCTCTATCATGGTATGACTGAAGGGGGGGGGGAGGGTAGAGGGGTGATCAGTTGAGTCACCTGTCTCTATCATGGTATGACTGAAGGGGAGAGGGTAGAGGGGTGATCAATTGAGTCACCTGTCTCTATCATGGTATGACTGAAGGGGAGAGGGGTGATCAGTTGAGTCACCTGTCTCTATCATGGTATGACAGCAGGGGGAGAGGGTAGAGGGGTGATCAATTGAGTCACCTGTCTCTATCATGGTATGACTGAAGGGGAGAGGGTAGAGGGGTGATCAATTGAGTCACCTGTCTCTATCATGGTATGACTGAAGGGGGGGGAGGGTAGAGGGGTGATCAGTTGAGTCACCTGTCTCTATCATGGTATGACTGAAGGGGGGGGAGGGTAGAGGGGTGATCAGTTGAGTCACCTGTCACTATCATGGTATGACTGAAGGGGAGAGGGGCGATCCATTGAGTCACCTGTCTCTATCATGGTATGACTGAAGGGGAGAGGGGTGATCCATTGAGTCACCTGTCTCTATCATGGCATGACTGAAGGGGAGAGGGTAGAGGGGTGATCAATTGAGTCACCTGTCTCTATCATGGTATGACTGAAGGGGGGGGGAGGGTAGAGGGGTGATCAGTTGAGTCACCTGTCTCTATCATGGTATGACTGAAGGGGAGAGGGTAGAGGGGTGATCAATTGAGTCACCTGTCTCTATCATGGTATGACTGAAGGGGAGAGGGTAGAGGGGTGAACAATTGAGTCACCTGGCTCTATCATGGTATGACTAAAGAGGGGGGGAGGGTAGAGGGGTGATCAGTTGAGTCACCTGTCTCTATCATGGTATGACTGAAGGGGAGAGGGGAGAGGGGTGATCAATTGAGTCACCTGTCTCTATCATGGTATGACTGAAGGGGAGAGGGGTGATCAATTGAGTCACCTGTCTCTATCATGGTATGACTGAAGGGGGGGGAGGGTAGAGGGGTGATCAGTTGAGTCACCTGTCTCTATCATGGTATGACTGAAGGGGAGAGGGTAGAGGGGTGATCAATTGAGTCACCTGTCTCTATCATGGTATGACTGAAGGGGAGAGGGTAGAGGGGTGATCAATTGAGTCACCTGACTCTATCATGGTATGACTGAAGGGGAGAGGGGTGATCAGTTGATTCCCCTGTCTCTTTCATGGTATGACTGAAGGGGGGGGAGGGTAAAGGGGTGATCAGTTGAGTCACCTGTCTCTATCATGGTATGACTGAAGGGGGGGGAGGGTAGCGGGGTGATCAGTTGAGTCACCTGTCTCTATCATGGTATGACTGAAGGGGGGGGAGGGTAGAGGGGTGATCAATTGAGTCACCTGTCTCTATCATGGTATGACTGAAGGGGAGAGGGGTGATCAATTGAGTCACCTGTCTCTATCATGGTATGACTGAAGGGGAGAGGGTAGATCAATTGAGTCACCTGTCTCTATCATGGTATGACTGAAGGGGGGGGAGGGTAGAGGGGTGATCAGTTGAGTCACCTGTCTCTATCATGGTATGACTGAAGGGGAGAGGGTAGAGGGGTGATAAATTGAGTCACCTGTCTCTATCATGGTATGACTGAAGGGGAGAGGGGTGATCAATTGAGTCACCTGTCTCTATCATGGTATGACTGAAGGGGAGAGGGGTGATCAATTGAGTCACCTGTCTCTATCATGGTATGACTGAAGGGGAGAGGGTAGAGGGGTGATCAATTGAGTCACCTGTCTCTATCATGGTATGACTGAAGGGGGGGAGGGTAGAGGGGTGATCAGTTGAGTCACCTGTCTCTATCATGGTATGACTGAAGGGGGGGGAGGGTAGAGGGGTGATCAGTTGAGTCACCTGTCTCTATCATGGTATGACTGAAGGGGAGAGGGGTGATCCATTGAGTCACCTGTCTCTATCATGGCATGACTGAAGGGGAGAGGGTAGAGGGGTGATCAATTGAGTCACCTGTCTCTATCATGGTATGACTGAGGGGGGGGGGAGGGTAGAGGGGTGATCAGTTGAGTCACCTGTCTCTATCATGGTATGACTGAAGGGGAGAGGGTAGAGGGGTGATCAATTGAGTCACCTGTCTCTATCATGGTATGACTGAAGGGGAGAGGGTAGAGGGGTGATCAATTGAGTCACCTGTCTCTATCATGGTATGACTGAAGGGGAGAGGGGTGATCAGTTGAGTCACCTGTCTCTATCATGGTATGACTGAAGGGGGGGGAGGGAAGAGGGGTGATCAGTTGAGTCACCTGTCTCGATCATGGTATGACTGAAGGGGAGAGGGGTGATCAATTGAGTCACCTGTCTCTATCATGGTATGACTGAAGGGGAGAGGGTTAGAGGGGTGATCAATTGAGTCACCTGTCTCTATCATGGTATGACTGAAGGGGGGCGGAGGGAAGAGGGGTGATCAGTTGAGTCATCTGTCTCTATCATGGTATGACTGAAGGGGAGAGGGGCGATCAGTTGAGTCACCTGTCTCTATCATGGTATGACTGAAGGGGAGAGGGTAGAGGGGTGATCAATTGAGTCACCTGTCTCTATCATGGTATGACTGAAGGGGGGGGGAGGGTAGAGGGGTGATCAGTTGAGTCACCTGTCTCTATCATGGTATGACTGAAGGGGAGAGGGTAGAGGGGTGATCAATTGAGTCACCTGTCTCTATCATGGTATGACTGAAGGGGAGAGGGGTGATCAATT
The DNA here is from genome assembly GCA_029721435.1 of Gymnothorax reevesii. NCBI lineage: Eukaryota > Metazoa > Chordata > Actinopteri > Anguilliformes > Muraenidae > Gymnothorax > Gymnothorax reevesii. The sequence continues at coordinate 88,717,375 of CM056584.1, read as the reverse complement.
GAGTCACCTGTCTCTATCATGGTATGACTGAAGGGGAGAGGGTAGAGGGGTGATCAATTGAGTCACCTGTCTCTATCATGGTATGACTGAAGGGGGGGGGGAGGGTAGAGGGGTGATCAGTTGAGTCACCTGTCTCTATCATGGTATGACTGAAGGGGAGAGGGTAGAGGGGTGATCAATTGAGTCACCTGTCTCTATCATGGTATGACTGAAGGGGAGAGGGGTGATCAATTGAGTCACCTGTCTCTATCATGGTATGACTGAAGGGGAGAGGGGTGATCAATTGAGTCACCTGTCTCTATCATGGTATGACTGAAGGGGGGGAGGGTAGAGGGGTGATCAATTGAGTCACCTGTCTCTATCATGGTATGACTGAAGATGAGAGGGTAGAGGGGTGATCAATTGAGTCACCTGTCTCTATCATGGTATGACTGAAGGGGGGGAGGGTAGAGGGGTGATCAATTGAGTCACCTGTCTCTATCATGGTATGACTGAAGGGGAGAGGGTAGAGGGGTGATCAATTGAGTCACCTGTCTCTATCATGGTATGACTGAAGGGGGGGAGGGTAGAGGGGTGATCAGTTGAGTCACCTGTCTCTATCATGGTATGACTGAAGGGGAGAGGGGAGAGGGGAGATCAATTGAGTCACCTGTCTCTATCATGGTATGACTGAAGGGGAGAGGGGTGATCAATTGAGTCACCTGTCTCTATCATGGTATGACTGAAGGGGAGATGGTAGAGGGGTGATCAATTGAGTCACCTGTCTCTATCATGGTATGACTGAAGGGGAGATGGTAGAGGGGTGATCAATTGAGTCACCTGTCTCTATCATGGTATGACTGAAGGGGGGGGAGGGTAGAGGGGTGATCAGTTGAGTCACCTGTCTCTGTCATGGTATGGCTGAAGGGGAGAGGGTAGAGGGGTGATCAATTGAGTCACCAGTCTCTATCATGGTATGACTGAAGGGGAAAGGGGTGATCAATTGAGTCACCTGTCTCTATCATGGTATGACTGAAGGGGAGAGGGTAGAGGGGTGATCAATTGAGTCACCTGTCTCTATCATGGTATGACTGAAGGGGAGAGGGTAGAGGGGTGATCAATTGAGTCACCTGTCTCTATCATGGTATGACTGAAGGGGAGAGGGGTGATCAGTTGAGTCACCTGTCTCTATCATGGTATGACTGAAGGGGAGAGGGTAGAGGGGTGATCAATTGAGTCACCTGTCTCTATCATGGTATGACTGAAGGGGAGAGGGGTGATCAATTGAGTCACCTGTCTCTATCATGGTATGACTGAAGGGGAGAGGGTAGAGGGGTGATCAACTGAGTCACCTGTCTCTATCATGGTATGACTGAAGGGGGGGGGGAGGGTAGAGGGGTGATCAGTTGAGTCACCTGTCTCTATCATGGTATGACTGAAGGGGAGAGGGTAGAAGGGTGATCAATTGAGTCACCTGTATCTATCATGGTATGACTGAAGGGGAGTGGGTAGAGGGGTGATCAATTGAGTCACCTGTCTCTATCATGGTATGACTGAAGGGGAGAGGGGTGATCAGTTGAGTCACCTGTCTCTATCATGGTATGACTTAAGGGGGGGGGGGAGGGTAGAGGGGTGATCAGTTGAATCACCTGTCTCTATCATGGTATGACTGAAGGGGGGGGGAGGGTAGAGGGGTGATCAGTTGAATCACCTGTCTCTATCATGGTATGACTGAAGGGGGGGGGAGGGTAGAGGGGAGATCAGTTGAGTCAGCTGTCTCTATCATGGTATGACTGAAGAGGAGAGGGTAGAGGGGTGATCAATTGAGTCACCTGTCTCTATCATGGTATGACTGAAGGGGGGGGGGGAGGGTAGAGGGGTGATCAGTTGAGACACCTGTCTCTATCATGGCATGGCTGAAGGGGAGAGGGGTGATCAGTTGAGTCACCTGTCTCTATCATGGTATGACTGAAGATGAGAGGGTAGAGGGGTGATCAATTGAGTCACCTGTCTCTATCATGGTATGACTGAAGGGGGGGAGGGTAGAGGGGGGATCAATTGAGTCACCTGTCTCTATCATGGTATGACTGAAGGGGAGAGGGTAGAGGGGTGATCAATTGAGTCACCTGTCTCTATCATGGTATGACTGAAGGGGGGGAGGGTAGAGGGGTGATCAGTTGAGTCACCTGTCTCTATCATGGTATGACTGAAGGGGAGAGGGGAGAGGGGTGATCAATTGAGTCACCTGTCTCTATCATGGTATGACTGAAGGGGAGAGGGGGGATCAGATGAGGCAGCTGTCTCTATCATGGTATGACTGAAGGGGGGGGAGGGGAGAGGGGTGAACAGGTGAGTCACCTGTCTCTATCATGGCATGACTGAAGGGGAGAGGGTAGAGGGGTGATCAATTGAGTGACCTGTCTCTATCATGGTATGACTGAAGTGGGGGGGAGGGTAGAGGGGTGATCAGTTGAGTCACCTGTCTCTATCATGGTATGACTGAAGGGGAGAGGGCAGAGGGGTGATCAATTGAGTCACCTGTCTCTATCATGGTATGACTGAAGGGGAGAGGGTAGAGGGGTGATCAATTGAGTCACCTGACTCTATCATGGTATGACTGAAGGGGAGAGGGGTGATCAGTTGAGTCACCTGTCTCTATCATGGTATGACTGAAGGGGGGGGGAGGGTAAAGGGGTGATCAGTTGAGTCACCTGTCTCTATCATGGTATGACTGAAGGGGGGGGGAGGGTAGAGGGGTGATCAGTTGAGTCACCTGTCTCTATCATGGTATGACTGAAGGAGGGGGGGAGGGTAGAGGGGTGATCAATTGAGTCACCTGTCTCTATCATGGTATGACTGAAGGGGAGAGGGGTGATCAATTGAGTCACCTGTCTCTATCATGGTATGACTGAAGGGGAGAGGGTAGAGGGGTGATCAATTGAGTCACCTGTCTCTATCATGGTATGACTGAAGGGGGGGAGGGTAGAGGGGTGATCAGTTGAGTCACCTGTCTCTATCATGGTATGACTGAAGGGGAGAGGGTAGAGGGGTGATAAATTGAGTCACCTGTCTCTATCATGGTATGACTGAAGGGGAGAGGGGTGATCAATTGAGTCACCTGTCTCTATCATGGTATGACTGAAGGGGAGAGGGGTGATCAATTGAGTCACCTGTCTCTATCATGGTATGACTGAAGGGGGGGGGAGGGTAGAGGGGTGATCAGTCGAGTCACCTGTCTCTATCATGGCATGACTGAAGGGGAGAGGGTAGAGGGGTGATCAATTGAGTCACCTGTCTCTATCATGGTATGACTGAAGTGGGGGGGAGGGTAGAGGGGTGATCAGTTGAGTCACCTGTCTCTATCATGGTATGACTGAAGGGGAGAGGGTAGAGGGGTGATCAATTGAGTCACCTGTCTCTATCATGGTATGACTGAAGGGGAGAGGGTAGAGGGGTGATCAATTGAGTCACCTGACTCTATCATGGTATGACTGAAGGGGAGAGGGGTGATCAGTTGAGTCACCTGTCTCTATCATGGTATGACTGAAGGGGGGGGAGGGTAAAGGGGTGATCAGTTGAGTCACCTGTCTCTATCATGGTATGACTTAAGGGGAGAGGGTAGAGGGGTGATCAATTGAGTCACCTGTCTCTATCATGGTATGACTGAAGGGGGGGGGGGAGGGTAGAGGGTGATCAGTTGAGTCACCTGTCTCTATTATGGTACGACTGAAGGGGAGAGGGTAGAGGGGTAATCAACTGAGTCAGCTGTTTCTAGCATGGAATGAGTGAAGGGTAGAGGATAGAGCTGTGATCAATTGAGTCACCTGGCTCTATCATGGTATGACTGAAGTGGGGGAGGGTAGAGGGGTGATCAGTTGAGTCACCTGTCTCTATCATGGTATGACTGAAGGGGAGAGGGTAGAGGGGTGATCAATTGAGTCACCTGTCTCTATCATGGTATGACTGAAGGGGAGAGGGGTGATCAGTTGAGTCACCTGTCTCTATCATGGTATGACTGAAGGGGGGGGAGGGTAGAGGGGTGATCAGTTGAGTCACCTGTCTCTATCATGGTATGACTGAAGGGGGGGGGAGGGTAGAGGGGTGATCAGTTGAGTCACCTGTCTCTATCATGGTATGACTGAAGGGGGGGGAGGGTAGAGGGGTGATCAGTTGAGTCACCTGTCTCTATCATGGTATGACTGAAGGGGAGAGGGGCGATCGATTGAGTCACCTGTCTCTATCATGGCATGACTGAAGGGGAGAGGGTAGAGGGGTGATCAATTGAGTCACCTGTCTCTATCATGGTATGACTGAAGGGGAGAGGGGTGACCAATTGAGTCACCTGTCTCTATCATGGTATGACTGAAGGGGAGATTAATTGAGTCACCTGTCTCTATCATGGTATGACTGAAGGGGGGGGGAGGGTAGAGGGGTGATCAGTTGTGTCACCTGTCTCTATCATGGCATGACTGAAGGGGAGAGGGTAGAGGGGTGATCAATTGAGTCACCTGTCTCTATCATGGTATGACTGAAGTGGGGGGGAGGGTAGAGGGGTGATCAGTTGAGTCACCTGTCTCTATCATGGTATGACTGAAGGGGAGAGGGTAGAGGGGTGATCAATTGAGTCACCTGTCTCTATCATGGTATGACTGAAGGGGAGAGGGTAGAGGGGTGATCAATTGAGTCACCTGACTCTATCATGGTATGACTGAAGGGGAGAGGGGTGATCAGTTGAGTCACCTGTCTCTATCATGGTATGACTTAAGGGGAGAGGGTAGAGGGGTGATCAATTGAGTCACCTGTCTCTATCATGGTATGACTGAAGGGGGGGGGGGGGAGGGGTAGAGGGTGATCAGTTGAGTCACCTGTCTCTATTATGGTATGACTGAAGGGGAGAGGGTAGAGGGGTAATCAATTGAGTCACCTGTCTCTAGCATGGAATGACTGAAGGGGGAGAGGGTAAGAGGGGGGTGATCAATTGAGTCACCTGTCTCTATCATGGTATGACTGAAGTGGGGGGAGGGTAGAGGGGTGATCAGTTGAGTCACCTGTCTCTATCATGGTATGACTGAAGGGGAGAGGGTAGAGGGGTGATCAATTGAGTCACCTGTCTCTATCATGGTATGACTGAAGGGGGGAGAGGGGGGTGATCAGTTGAGTCACCTGTCTCTATCATGGTATGACTGAAGGGGGGGGAGGGTAGAGGGGTGATCAGTTGAGTCACCTGTCTCTATCATGGTATGACTGAAGGGGGGGGGAGGGTAGAGGGGTGATCAGTTGAGTCACCTGTCTCTATCATGGTATGACTGAAGGGGAGATGGTAGAGGGGTGATCAATTGAGTCACCTGTCTCTATCATGGTATGACTGAAGGGGGGGGAGGGTAGAGGGGTGATCAGTTGAGTCACCGGTCTCTATCATGGTATGACTGAAGGGGAGAGGGTAGAGGGGTGATCAATTGAGTCACCTGTCTCTATCATGGTATGACTGAAGGGGAGAGGGGTGATCAATTGAGTCACCTGTCTCTATCATGGTATGACTGAAGGGGAGAGGGTAGAGGGGTGATCAATTGAGTCACCTGTCTCTATCATGGTATGACTGAAGGGGGGGGGGGAGGGTAGAGGGGTGATCAGTTGAGTCACCTGTCTCTATCATGGGATGACTGAAGGGGAGAGGGTAGAGGGCTGATCAATTGAGTCACCTGTCTCTATCATGGTATGACTGAAGGGGAGAGGGGTGATCAGTTGAGTCACCTGTCTCTATCATGGTATGACTGAAGAGGAGAGGGTAGAGGGGTGATCAATTGAGTCACCTGTCTCTATCATGGTATGACTGAAGGGCAGATGGTAGAGGGGTGATCAATTGAGTCACCTGTCTCTATCATGGTATGACTGAAGGGGGGGGAGGGTAGAGGGGTGATCAGTTGAGTCACCTGTCTCTGTCATGGTATGGCTGAAGGGGAGAGGGGTAGAGGGGTGATCAATTGAGTCACCAGTCTCTATCATGGTATGACTGAAGGGGAAAGGGGGTGATCAATTGAGTCACCTGTCTCTATCATGGTATGACTGAAGGGGAGAGGGTAGAGGGGTGATCAATTGAGTCACCTGCCTCTATCATGGTATGACTGAAGGAGAGAGGGTAGAGGGGTGATCAGTTGAGTCACTTGTCTCTATCATGGTATGACTGAAGGGGAGAGGGGGAGGGTAGAGGGGTGATCAGTTGAGTCACCTGTCTCTATCATGGTATGACTGAAGGGGAGAGGGGTGATCAGTTGAGTCATCTGTCTCTATCATGGTATGACTGAAGGGGGGGGGAGGGTAGAGGGGTGATCAGTTGAGTCACCTGTCTCTATCATGGTATGACTGAAGGGGGAGGGAGGGTAGAGGGGTGATCAGTTGAGTCACCTGTCTCTATCATGGTATGACTGAAGGGGAGAGGGTAGAGGGGTGATCAATTGAGTCACCTGTCTCTATCATGGTATGACTGAGGGGGAGAGGGTAGAGGGGTGATCAATTGAGTCACCTGTCTCTATCATGGTATGACTGAAGGGGAAAGGGGTGATCAGTTGAGTCACCTGTCTCTATCATTCTCTATCATGGTATGACAGCAGGGGGGGGAGGGTAGAGGGGTGATCAGTTGAGTCACCTGTCTCTATCATGGTATGACTGAAGGGGAGAGGGTAGAGGGGTGATCAATTTAGTCACCTGTCTCTATCATGGTATGACTGAAGGGGAGAGGGTAGAGGGGTGATCAATTGAGTCACCTGTCTCTATCATGGTATGACTGAAGGGGAGAGGGGTGATCAGTTGAGTCACCTGTCTCTATCATGCTATGACTGAAGGGGGGGGGGGGAGGGAAGAAGGGTGATCAGTTGAGTCACCTGTCTCTATCATGGTATGACTGAAGGGGAGAGGGTAGAGGGGTGATCAATTGAGTCACCTGTCTCAATCATGGTATGACTGAAGGGGAGAGGGGTGATCAATTGAGTCACCTGTCTCTATCATGGTATGACTGAAGGGGGGGGGAGGGTAGAGGGGTGATCAGTTGTGTCACCTGGCTCTATCATGGCATGGCTGAAGGGGAGAGGGGTGATCAGTTGAGTCACCTGTCTCTATCATGGTATGACTGAAGATGAGAGGGTAGAGGGGGTGATCAATTGAGTCACCTGTCTCTATCATGGTATGACTGAAGGGGGGAGGGTAGAGGGTTGATCAATTGAGTCACCTGTCTCTATCATGGTATGACTGAAGGGGAGAGGGGTAGAGGGGTGATCAATTGAGTCACCTGTCTCTATCATGGTATGATTGAAGGGGGGGGAGGGTAGAGGGGTGATCAATTGAGTCACCTGTCTCTATCATGGTATGACTGAAGGGAGGGGGGGAGAGGGTAGAGGGGTGATCAGTTGAGTCACCTGTCTCTATCATGGTATGACTGAAGGGGAGAGGGGGTGATCAATTGAGTCACCTGTCTCTATCATGGTATGACTGAAGGGGAGAGGGTAGAGGGGTGATCAATTGAGTCACCTGTCTCTATCATGGTATGACTGAGGGGGAGAGGGTAGAGGGGTGATCAATTGAGTCACCTGTCTCTATCATGGTATGACTGAAGGGGAAAGGGGTGATCAGTTGAGTCACCTGTCTCTATCATGGTATGACAGCAGGGGGGGGAGGGTAGAGGGGTGATCTGTTGAGTCACCTGTCTCTATCATGGTATGACTGAAGGGGAGAGGGTAGAGGGGTGATCAATTGAGTCACCTGTCTCTATCATGGTATGACTGAAGGGGGGGGGAGGGTAGAGGGGTGATCAGTTGAGTCACCTGTCTCTATCATGGTATGACTGAAGGGGAGAGGGAAGAGGGGGAATCAATTGAGTCACCTGTCTCTATCATGGTATGACTGAAGGGGAGAGGGTAGAGGGGTGATCAATTGAGTCACCTGTCTCTATCATGGTATGACTGAAGGGGAGAGGGTAGAGGGGTGATCAATTGAGTCACCTGTCTCTATCATGGTATGACTGAAAGGGGGGGGGGGGGGGGTAGGGGGGTGATCAGTTGAGTCACCTGTCTCTATCATGGTATGACTGAAGGGGAGAGGGTAGAGGGGTGATCAATTGAGTCACCTGTCTCTATCATGGTATGACTGAAGGGGGGGGAGGGTAGAGGGGTGATCAGTTGAGTCACCTGTCTCTATCATGGTATGACTGAAGGGGAGAGGGTAGAGGGGTGATCAATTTAGTCACCTGTCTCTATCATGGTATGACTGAAGGGGAGAGGGTAGAGGGGTGATCAATTGAGTCACCTGTCTCTATCATGGTATGACTGGAAGGGGAGAGGGGTGATCAGTTGAGTCACCTGTCTCTATCATGGTATGACTGAAGGGGGGGGGGAGGGTAGAAGGGTGATCAGTTGAGTCACCTGTCTCCATCATGGTATGACTGAAGGGGAGAGGGTAGAGGGGGTGATCAATTGAGTCACCTGTCTCTATCATGGTATGACTGAAGGGGGGAGGGTAGAGGGGTGATCAATTGAGTCACCTGTCTCTATCATGGTATGACTGAAGGGTAGAGGGTAGAGGGGGGATCAATTGAGTCACCTGTCTCTATCATGGTATGACTGAAGGGGGGGAGGGTAGAGGGGTGATCAATTGAGTCACCTGTCTCTATCATGGTATGACTGAAGGGGAGAGGGTAGAGGGGTGATCAATTGAGTCACCTGAGTCTATCATGGTATGACTGAAGGGGAGAGGGGTGATCAGTTGAGACACCTGTCTCTATCATGGTATGACTGAAGGGGGGGGGAGAGTAAAGGGGTGATCAATTGAGTCACCTGTCTCTATCATGGTATGACTGAAGGGGGGGGAGGGTAGAGGGGGTGATCAGTTGAGTCACCTGTCTCTATCATGGTATGACTGAAGGGGAGAGGGTAGAGGGGTGATCAATTGAGTCACCTGTCTCTATCATGGTATGACTGAAGGGGGGGGGGGAGGGTAGAGGGGTGATCAGTTGAGTCACCTGTCTCTATCATGGGATGACTGAAGGGGGGGGGGGGAGGGTAGAGGGGTGATCAGTTGAGTCACCTGTCTCTATCATGGTATGACTGAAGGGGAGGAGGGGAGGGGGGTGGTCAGGTGAGTCACCTGGCTCTATCATGGGATGATTGAAGGGGAGAGGGGAGGGGGGTGATAAATTGAGTCACCTGTCTCTATCATGGTATGACTGAAGGGGAGAGGGGTGATCAGTTGAGTCCCCTGTCTCTATCATGGTATGACTGAAGGGGAGAGGGGTGATCAATTGATTGACCTGTCTCTATCATGGTATGACTGAAGGGGGGGGGAGGGTAGAGGGGTGATCAGTTGAGTCACCTGTCTCTATCATGGTATAACTGAAGGGGAGAGGGTAGAGGGGTGATCAATTGAGTCACCTGTCTCTATCATGGTATGACTGAAGGGGAGAGGGTAGAGGGGTGATCAGTTGAGTCACCTGTCTCTATCATGGTATGACTGAAGGGGGGGGGGGGAGGGTAGAAGGGTGATCAGTTGAGTCACCTGTCTCCATCATGGTATGACTGAAGGGGAGAGGGTAGAGGGGTGATCAATTGAGTCACCTGTCTCTATCATGGTATGACTGAAGGGGGGAGGGTAGAGGGGTGATCAATTGAGTCACCTGTCTCTATCATGGTATGACTGAAGGGGAGAGGGTAGAGGGGGTGATCAATTGAGTCACCTGTCTCTATCATGGTATGACTGAAGGGGGGGAGGGTAGAGGGGGTGATCAGTTGAGTCACCTGTCTCTATCATGGGTATGACTGAAGGGGAGAGGGGAGAGGGGGTGATCAACTGATCACCTGTCTCTATCATGGTATGACTGAAGGGGAGAGGGGTGATCAATTGACTCACCTGTCTCTATCATGGTATGACTGAAGGGGAGAGAGGGTAGAGGGGTGATCAATTTGAGTCACCTGTCTCTATCATGGTATGACTGAAGGGGAGAGGGTAGAGGGGTGATCAATTGAGTCACCTGTCTCTATCATGGTATGACTGAAGGGGAGAGGGGAGAGGGGTGATCAATTGAGTCACCTGTCTCTATCATGGTATGACTGAAGGGGGGGAGGGTAGAGGGGTGCTCAGTTGAGTCACCTGTCTCTTTCGTGGTATGACTGATGGGGAGAGGGTAGAGGGGTGAACAATTGAGTCACCTGTCTCTATCATGGTATGACTGAAGGGGGGAGGGGTGATCAATTGAGTCACCTGTCTCTATCATGGTATGACTGAAGGGGGGGGGAGGGGTAGAGGGGTGATCAGTTGAGTCACCTGTCTCTATCATGGCATGGCTGAAGGGGAGAGGGGTGATCAGTTGAGTCACCTGTCTCTATCATGGTATGACTGAAGATGAGAGAGCTGATCAGTCACCTGTCTCTATCATGGTATGACTGAAGGGGGGAGGGTAGAGGGTTGATCAATTGAGTCACCTGTCTCTATCATGGTATGACTGAAGGGGAGAGGGTAGAGGGGTGATCAATTGAGTCACCTGTCTCTATCATGGTATGATTGAAGGGGGGGAGGGCAGAGGGGTGATCAATTGAGTCACCTGTCTCTATCATAGTATGACTGAAGGGGGGGGGAGGGTAGAGGGGTGATCAGTTGAGTCACCTGTCTCTATCATGGTATGACTGAAGGGGAGAGGGGTGATCAATTGAGTCACCTGTCTCTATCATGGTATGACTGAAGGGGAGAGGGTAGAGGGGTGATCAATTGAGTCACCTGTCTCTATCATGGTATGACTGAAGGGGAGAGGGTAGAGGGGTGATCAATTGAGTCACCTGTCTCTATCATGGTATGACTGAAGGGGAGAGGGGTGATCAGTTGAGTCACCTGTCTCTATCATGGTATGACAGCAGGGGGGGGAGGGTAGAGGGGTGATCAGTTGAGTCACCTGTCTCTATCATGGTATGACTGAAGGGGAGAGGGTAGAGGGGTGATCAATTGAGTCACCTGTCTCTATCATGGTATGACTGAAGGGGGGGAGGGTAGAGGGGTGATCAATTGAGTCACCTGTCTCTATCATGGTATGACTGAAGGGGGGGGGGAGGGTAGAGGGGTGATCAGTTGAGTCACCTGTCTCTATCATGGTATGACTGAAGGGGAGAGGGGTGATCAATTGAGTCACCTGTCTCTATCATGGTATGACTGAAGGGGAGAGGGTAGAGGGGTGATCAATTGAGTCACCTGTCTCTATCATGGTATGACTGAGGGGGAGAGGGTAGAGGGGTGATCAATTGAGTCACCTGTCTCTATCATGGTATGACTGAAGGGGAAAGGGGTGATCAGTTGAGTCACCTGTCTCTATCATGGTATGACAGCAGGGGGGGGAGGGTAGAGGGGTGATCTGTTGAGTCACCTGTCTCTATCATGGTATGACTGAAGGGGAGAGGGTAGAGGGGTGATCAATTGAGTCACCTGTCTCTATCATGGTATGACTGAAGGGGGGGGGAGGGTAGAGGGGTGATCAGTTGAGTCACCTGTCTCTATCATGGTATGACTGAAGGGGAGAGGGTAGAGGGGTAATCAATTGATTCACCTGTTTCTATCATGGTATGACTGAAGGGGAGAGGGTAGAGGGGTGATCAATTGAGTCACCTGTCTCTATCATGGTATGACTGAAGGGGAGAGGGTAGAGGGTAGAGGGGTGATCAATTGAGTCACCTGTCTCTATCATGGTATGACTGAAAGGGGGGGGGGGGGGGGGGTAGCGGGGTGATCAGTTGAGTCACCTGTCTCTATCATGGTATGACTGAAGGGGAGAGGGTAGAGGGGTGATCAATTGAGTCACCTGTCTCTATCATGGTATGACTGAAGGGGGGGGGAGGGTAGAGGGGTGATCAGTTGAGTCACCTGTCTCTATCATGGTATGACTGAAGGGGAGAGGGTAGAGGGGTGATCAATTTAGTCACCTGTCTCTATCATGGTATGACTGAAGGGGAGAGGGTAGAGGGGTGATCAATTGAGTCACCTGTCTCTATCATGGTATGACTGAAGGGGAGAGGGGTGATCAGTTGAGTCACCTGTCTCTATCATGGTATGACTTAAGGGGGGGGGAGGGTAGAGGGGTGATCAGTTGAGTCACCTGTCTCTATCATGGTATGACTGAAGGGGAGGGGAGGGTAGAGGGGTGATCAGTTGAGTCACCTGTCTCTATCATGGTATGACTGAAGGGGGGGGAGGGTAGAGGGGTGATCAGTTGAGTCACCTGTCTCTATCATGGTATGACTGAAGGGGAGAGGGGTGATCAATTGAGTCACCTGTCTCTATCATGGTATGACTGAAGGGGGGGGGGGAGGGTAGAGGGGTGATCAGTTGAGTCACCTGTCTCTATCATGGCATGGCTGAAGGGGAGAGGGGTGATCAGTTGAGTCACCTGTCTCTATCATGGTATGACTGAAGATGAGAGGGTAGAGGGGTGATCAATTGAGTCACCTGTCTCTATCATGGTATGACTGAAGGGGGGAGGGTAGAGGGGTGATCAATTCAGTCACCTGTCTCTATCATGGTATGACTGAAGGGGAGAGGGTAGAGGGGTGATCAATTGAGTCACCTGTCTCTATCATGGTATGACTGAAGGGGGGGAGGGTAGAGGGGTGATCAGTTGAGTCACCTGTCTCTATCATGGTATGACTGAAGGGGAGAGGGGAGAGGGGTGATCAATTGAGTCACCTGTCTCTATCATGGTATGACTGAAGGGGAGAGGGGTGATCAATTGAGTCACCTGTCTCTATCATGGTATGACTGAAGGGGGGGGAGGGTAGAGGGGTGATCAGTTGAGTCACCTGTCTCTATCATGGCATGACTGAAGGGGAGAGGGGTGATCAATTGAGTCACCTGTCTCTATCATGGTATGACTGAAGTGGGGGGGAGGGTAGAGGGGTGATCAGTTGAGTCACCTGTCTCTATCATGGTATGACTGAAGGGGAGAGGGTAGAGGGGTGATCAATTGAGTCACCTGTCTCTATCATGGTATGACTGAAGGGGAGAGGGTAGAGGGGTGATCAATTGAGTCACCTGTCTCTATCATGGTATGACTGAAGGGGAGAGGGTAGAGGGGTGAGCAATTGAGTCACCTGACTCTAGCATGGTATGACTGAAGGGGAGAGGGGTGATCAGTTGAGTCACCTGTCTCTATCATGGTATGACTGAAGGGGGGGGGAGGGTAAAGGGGTGATCAGTTGAGTCACCTGTCTCTATCATGGTATGACTGAAGGGGGGGGAGGGTAGCGGGGTGATCAGTTGAGTCACCTGTCTCTATCATGGTATGACTGAAGGGGAGAGGGGTGATCAATTGAGTCACCTGTCTCTATCATGGTATGACTGAAGGGGAGAGGGTAGAGGGGTGATCAATTGAGTCACCTGTCTCTATCATGGTATGACTGAAGGGGAGAGGGGTGATCAATTGAGTCACCTGTCTCTATCATGGTATGACTGAAGGGGAGAGGGTAGAGGGGTGATCAATTGAGTCACCTGTCTCTATCATGGTATGACTGAAGGGGGGGGAGGGTAGAGGGGTGATCAGTTGAGTCACCTGTCTCTATCATGGTATGACTGAAGGGGAGAGGGTAGAGGGGTGATAAATTGAGTCACCTGTCTCTATCATGGTATGACTGAAGGGGAGAGGGGTGATCAATTGAGTCACCTGTCTCTATCATGGTATGACTGAAGGGGAGAGGGTAGAGGGGTGATCAATTGAGTCACCTGTCTCTATCATGGTATGACTGAAGGGGGGGGGAGGGTAGAGGGGTGATCAGTTGAGTCACCTGTCTCTATCATGGTATGACTGAAGGGGAGAGGGTAGAGGGGTGATCAATTGAGTCACCTGTCTCTATCATGGTATGACTGAAGGGGAGAGGGCTGATCAGTTGAGTCACCTGTCTCTATCATGGTATGACTGAAGGGGGGGGGGGGAGGGTATGGGGGTGATCAGTTGAGTCACCTGACTCTATGCTGGTATGACTGCAGGGGAGAGGGTAGAGGGGTGATCAGTTCAGTCACCTTTCTCTACCATGGTATGACTGAAGGGGAGAGGGTAGAGGGCTGATCAGTTGAGTCACCTGTCTCTATCATGGTACGACTGAAGGGGGGGGGGGGGGGGTAGAGGGGTGATCAGTTGAGTCACCTGTCTTTATCATGGTATGACTGAAGGGGAGAGGGGCGATCAGTTGAGTCACCTGTCTCTATCATGGTATGACTGAAGGGGGGGGGAGGGTAGAGGGGTGATCAGTTGAGTCAGCTGTCTCTATCATGGTATGACTGAAGGGGGAGGGAGGGTAGAGGGGTGATCAGTTGAGTCACCTGTCTCTATCATGGTATGACTGAAGGGGAGAGGGTAGAGGGGTGATCTATTGAGTCACCTGTCTCTATCATGGTATGACTGAAGGGGAGAGGGTAGAGGGGTGATCAATTGAGTCACTTGTCTCTATCATGGTATGACTGAAGGGGGGGGGGAGGGTAGAGGGGTGATCAGTTGAGTCACCTGTCTCTATCATGGTATGACTGAAGGGGAGAGGGTAGAGGGGTGATGAATTGAGTCACCTGTCTCTATCAAGGTATGACTGAAAGGGGGGGGAGGGTAGAGGGGTGATCAGTTGAGTCACCTGTCTCTATCATGGTATGACTGAAGGGGAGAGGGTAGAGGGGTGATCAATTGAGTCACCTGTCTCTATCATGGTATGACTGAAGGGGAGGGGAGGGTAGAGGGGTGATCAGTTGAGTCACCTGTCTCTATCATGGTATGACTGAAGGGGAAGGGAGGGTAGAGGGGTGATCAGTTGAGTCACCTGTCTCTATCATGGTATGACTGAAGGGGGGGGGGAGGGTAGAGGGGTGATCAGTTGAGTCACCTGTCTCTATCATGGTATGACTGAAGGAGGGGGGAGGGTAGAGGGGTGATCAGTCGAGTCACCTGTCTCTATCATGGTATGACTGAAGGGGAGAGGGTAGAGGGGTGATCAATTGAGTCACCTGTCTCTATCATGGTATGACTGAAGGGGGGGGGAGGGTAGAGGGGTGATCAGTTGAGTCACCTGTCTCTATCATGGTATGACTGAAGGGGAGAGGGGTTATCAGTTGAGTCACCTGTCTCTATCATGGTATGACTGAAGGGGGGGGGAGGGTAGATGGGTGATCAGTTGATTCACCTGTCTCTATCATGGTATGACTGAAGGGGGGGGGGGAGGGTAGAGGGGTGATCAATTGAGGCACCTGTCTCTATCATGGTATGACTGAAGGGGAGAGGGTAGAGGGGTGATCAATTGAGTCACCTGTCTCTATCATGGTATGACTGAAGGGGGGGGAGGGGAGAGGGGTGATCAGTTGAGTCACCTGTCTCTATCATGGTATGACTGAAGGGGAGAGGGGTGATCAGTTGAGTCACCTGTCTCTATCATGGTATGACTGAAGGGGGGGGGGGGGTAGAGGGGTGATCAGTTGAGTCACCTGTCTCTATCATGGTATGACTGAAGGGGAGAGGGTAGAGGGGTGATCAATTGAGTCACCTGTCTCTATCATGGTATGACTGAAGGGGAGAGGGGTGATCAGTTGAGTCACCTGTCTCTATCATGGTATGACAGCAGGGGGAGAGGGTAGAGGGGTGATCAATTGAGTCACCTGTCTCTATCATGGTATGACTGAAGGGGGGGAGGGTAGAGGGGTGATCAATTGAGTCACCTGTCTCTATCATGGTATGACTGAAGGGGAGAGGGTAGAGGGGTGATCAATTGAGTCACCTGTCTCTATCATGGTATGACTGAAGGGGGGGGAGGGTAGAGGGGTGATCAGTTGAGTCACCTGTCTCTATCATGGTATGACTGAAGGGGAGAGGGTAGAGGGGTGATCAATTGAGTCACCTGTCTCTATCATGGTATGACTGAAGGGGAGAGGGGTGATCAATTGAGTCACCTGTCTCTATCATGGTATGACTGAAGGGGAGAGGGTAGAGGGGTGATCAATTGAGTCACCTGTCTCTATCATGGTATGACTGAAAGGGGGGGGAGGGTTGAGGGGTGATCAGTTGAGTCACCTGTCTCTGTCATGGCATGACTGAAGGGGAGATGGTAGAGGGGTGATCAATTGAGTCACCTGTCTCTATCATGGTATGACTGAAGTGGGGGGGAGGGTAGAGGGGTGATCAGTTGAGTCACCTGTCCCTATGATGGTATGAATGAAGGGGAGAGGGCAGAGGGGTGATCAATTGAGTCACCTGTCCCTATCATGGTATGACTGAAGGGGAGAGGGTAGAGGGGTGATCAATTGAGTCACCTGACTCTATCATGGTATGACTGAAGGGGAGAGGGGTGATCAGTTGAGTCACCTGTCTCTATCATGGTATGACTGAAGGGGGGGGAGGGTAAAGGGGTGATCAATTGAGTCACCTGTCTCTATCATGGTATGACTGAAGGGGGGGAGGGTAGAGGGGTGATCAGTTGAGTCACCTGTCTCTATCATGGTATGACTGAAGGGGAGAGGGGAGATGGGTGATCAATTGAGTCACCTGTCTCTATCATGGTATGACTGAAGGGGGGGGGAGGGTAGAGGGGTGATCAGTTGAGTCACCTGTCTCTATCATGGTATGACTGAAGGGGGGGGGGGAGGGTAGCGGGGTGATCAGTTGAGTCACCTGTCTCTATCATGGTATGACTGAAGGGGAGAGGGTAGAGGGGTGATCAGTTGAGTCACCTGTCTCTATCATGGCATGACTGAAGGGGAGAGGGTAGAGGGGTGATCAATTGAGTCACCTGTCTCTATCATGGTATGACTGAAGGGGCGGGGAGGGTAAAGGGGTGATCAGTTGAGTCACCTGTCTCTATCATGGTATGGCTGAAGGGGAGAGGGTAGAGGGGTGATCAATTGAGTCACCTGTCTCTATCATGGTATGACTGAAGGGGAGAGGGGAGATCAATTGAGTCACCTGTCTCTATCATGGTATGACTGAAGGGGAGAGGGTAGAGGGGTGATCAATTGAGTCACCTGTCTCTATCATGGTATGACTGTAGGGGGGGAGGGGAGGGGAGGGTAGAGGGGTGATCAGTTGAGTCACCTGTCACTATCATGGTATGACTGAAGGGGAGAGGGTAGAGGGGTGATCAATTGAGTCACCTGTCTCTATCATGGTATGACTGAAGGGGAGAGGGTAGAAGGGCGATCAATTGAGTCACCTGTCTCTATCATGGTATGACTGAAGGGGGGGGGAGGGTAGAGGGGTGATCAATTGAGTCACCTGTCTCTATCATGGTATGACTGAAGGGGGGGGGAAGGGTAGAGGGGTGATCAGTTGAGTCAACTGTCTCTATCATGGTATGACTGAAGGGGAGAGGGTAGAGGGGTGATCAATTGAGTCACCTGTCTCTATCATGGTATGACTGAAGGGGGGGGGGAGGGAAGGGGGGTGATCAGGTGGGTCACCTGTCTCGTTCATGGTATGACTGAAGGGGAGAGGGTAGAGGGGTGATCAACTGAGTCACCTGTCTCTATCATGGTATGACTGAAGGAGAGAGGGGGGATCAGTTGAGTCACCTGTCTCTATCATGGTATGACTGAAGGGGGGGGGGGGAAGAGGGGTGATCAGTTGAGTCACCTGTGTCGATCATGGTATGACTGAAGAGGAGATGGGTGATCAATTGAGTCACCTGTCTCTATCATGGTATGACTGAAGGGGGGGGGAGGGAAGAGGGGTGATCAGTTGAGTCACCTGTCTCGATCATGGTATGACTGAAGGGGAGAGGGGTGATCAGTTGAGTCACCTGTCTCTATCATGGTATGACTGAAGGGGAGAGGGTAGAGGGGTGATCAATTGAGTCACCTGTCTCTATCATGGTATGACTGAAGGGGGGGGGGAGGGTAAAGGGGTGATCAGTTGAGTCACCTGTCTCTATCATGGTATGACTGAAGGGGAGAGGGTAGAGGGGTGATCAATTGAGTCACCTGTCTCTATCATGGTATGACTGAAGGGGAGAGGGGTGATCAATTGAGTCACCTGTCTCTATCATGGTATGACTGAAGGGGAGAGGGTAGAGGGGTGATCAATTGAGTCACCTGTCTCTATCATGGTATGACTGAAGGGGAGAGGGTAGAGGGGTGATCAATTGAGTCATCTGTCTTTATCGTGGTATGACGGAAGGGGAGAGGGTAGAGGGGTGATCAATTGAGTCCCCTGTGTCTATCATGGTATGACAGCAGGTGGGGGGGAGGGTAGAGGGGTGATCAGTTGAGTCACCTGTCTCTATCATGGTATGACTGAAGGGGAGAGGGTAGAGGGGTGATCAATTGAGTCACCTGTCTCTATCATGGTATGACTGAAGGGGAGAGGGTAGAAGGGCGATCAATTGAGTCACCTGACTCTATCATGGTATGACTGAAGAGGGGGGTATGGTAGGGGGGTGATCAGTTGAGTCCCCGGCCTCTATCAGGGTTGGACGGAAGGGGAGAGGGTAGAGGGGTGATCAATTGAGTCACCTGTCTCTATCATGGTATGACTGAAGGGGGGGGGAGGGTAGAGGGGTGATCAGTTGAGTCACCTGTCTCTATCATGGTATGACTGAAGGGGAGAGGGTAGAGGGGTGATCAATTGAGTCACCTGTCTCTATCATGGTATGACTGAAGGGGAGAGGGGTGATCAATTGAGTCACCTGTCTCTATCATGGTATGACTGAAGGGGAGAGGGTAGAGGGGTGATCAATTGAGTCACCTGTCTCTATCATGGTATGACTGAAGGGGGGGGGGAGGGCAGAGGGGTGATCAGTTGAGTCACCTGTCTCTATCATGGTATGACTGAAGGGGAGAGGGTAGAGGGGTGATCAATTGAGTCACTTGTCTCTATCATGGTATGACTGAAGGGGAGAGGGTAGAGGGGTGATCAATTGAGTCACCTGTCTCTATCATGGTATGACTGAAGGGGGAGGGAGGGTAGAGGGGTGATCAATTGAGTCACCTGTCTCTATCATGGTATGACTGAAGGGGGGGGGGAGGGCAGAGAGGTGATCAGTTGAGTCACCTGTCTCTATCATGGTATGACTGAAGGGGAGAGGGTAGAGGGGTGATCAATTGAGTCACCTGTCTCTATCATGGTATGACTGAAGGGGAGAGGGGTGATCAATTGAGTCACCTGTCTCTATCATGGTATGACTGAAGGGGAGAGGGTAGAGGGGTGATCAATTGAGTCACCTGTCTCTATCATGGTATGACTGAAGGGGGGGGGAGGGTAGAGGGGTGATCAGTTGAGTCACCTGTCTCTATCATGGTATGACTGAAGGGGAGAGGGTAGAGGGGTGATCAATTGAGTCACTTGTCTCTATCATGGTATGACTGAAGGGGAGAGGGTAGAGGGGTGATCAATTGAGTCACCTGTCTCTATCATGGTATTACTGAAGGGGGGGGGAGGGTAAGGGGGTGATCAGTTGAGTCACCTGTCTCTATCATGGTATGACAGAAGTGGAGAGGGTAGAGGGGTGATCAATTGAGTCACCTGTCTCTATCATGGTATGACTGAAGGGGAGAGGGTAGAAGGGCGATCAATTGAGTCACCTGTCTCTATCATGGTATGACTGAAGGGGGGGGGGAGGGTATAGGGGTGATCAGTTGAGTCACCTGTCTCTATCATGGTATGACTGAAGGGGAGAGGGTAGAGGGGTGATCAATCGAGTCACCTGTCTCTATCATGGCATGACTGAAGGGGGGGGGGGAGGGTAAAGGGGTGATCGGTTGAGTCACCTGTCTCTATCATGGTATGACTGAAGGGGAGAGGGTAGAGGGGTGATCAATTGAGTCACCTGTCTCTATCATGGTATGACTGAAGGGGAGAGGGTAGATCAATTGAGTCACCTGTCTCTATCATGGTATGACTGAAGGGGAGAGGGTAGAGGGGTGATCAATTGAGTCACCTGTCTCTATCATGGTATGACTGAAGGGGGGGGGAAGGGTAGCGGGGTGATCAGTTGAGTCACCTGTCACTATCATGGTATGACTGAAGGGGAGAGGGTAGAGGGGTGATCAATTGAGTCACCTGTCTCTATCATGGTATGAATGAAGGGGAGAGGGTAGAAGGGGGATCAATTGAGTCACCTGTCTCTATCATGGTATGACTGAAGGGGGGGGGAGGGTAGAGGGGTGATCAGTTGAGTCACCTGTCTCTATCATGGTTTGACTGAAGGGGAGAGGGTAGAGGGGTGATCAATTGAGTCACCTGTCTCTATCATGGTATGACTGAAGGGGGGGGGGAGGGTAGAGGGGTGATCAGTTGAGTCACCTGTCTCTATCATGCTATGACTGAAGGGGAGAGGGTAGAGGGGTGATCAATTGAGTCACCTGTCTCTATCATGGTATGACTGAAGGGGAGAGGGTAGAGGGGTGATCAATTGAGTCACTTGTCTCTATCATGGTATGACTGAAAGGTGGGGGGAGGGTAGAGGGGGGATCAGGTGAGTCACCTGTCTCTATCATGCTATGACTGAAGGGGAGAGGGTAGAGGGGTGATCAATTGAGTCACTTGTCTCTATCATGGTATGACTGAAGGGGAGAGGGTAGAGGGGTGATCAATTGAGTCACCTGTCTCTATCATGGTATTACTGAAGGGGGGGGGAGGGTAGAGGGGTGATCAGTTGAGTCACCTGTCTCTATCATGGTATGACTGAAGGGGAGAGGGTAGAGGGGTGATCAATTGAGTCACCTGTCTCTATCATGGTATGAATGAAGGGGGGGGGGAGGGTAGAGGGGTGATCAATTGAGTCACCTGTCTCTATCATGGTATGACTGAAGGGGAGAGGGTAGAGGGGTGATCAATTGAGTCACCTGTCTCTATCATGGTATGACTGAAGGGGAGAGGGGAGATCAATTGAGTCACCTGTCTCTATCATGGTATGACTGAAGGGGAGAGGGTAGAGGGGTGATCAATTGAGTCACCTGTCTCTATCATGGTATGACTGAAGGGGGGGGGAGGGTAAAGGGGTGATCAGTTGAGTCACCTCTCTCTATCATGGTATGACTGAAGGGGAGAGGGTAGAGGGGTGATCAATTGAGTCACCTGTCTCTATCATGGTATGACTGAAGGGGAGAGGGGAGATCAATTGAGTCACTTGTCTCTATCATGGTATGACTGAAGGGGAGAGGGTAGAGGGGTGAAGGGGAGAGGGGTAGAGGGAGTGATCAATTGAGTCACCTGTCTCTATCATGGTATTACTGAAGGGGGGGGGAGGGTAGAGGGGTGATCAGTTGAGTCACCTGTCTCTATCATGGTATGACTGAAGGGGAGAGGGGTAGAGGGGTGATCAATTGAGTCACCTGTCTCTATCATGGTATGACTGAAGGGGGGGGGGGAGGGTAAGGGGTGATCAGTTGAGTCACCTGTCTCTATCATGGTATGACTGAAGGGGAGAGGGTAGAGGGGTGATCAATTGAGTCACCTGTCTCTATCATGGTATGACTGAAGGGGAGAGGGGAGATCAATTGAGTCACCTGTCTCTATCATGGTATGACTTGAAGGGGAGAGGGTAGAGGGGTGATCAATTGAGTCACCTGTCTCTATCATGGTATGACTGAAGGGGGGGGGGGAGTGGTAGAGGGGTGATCAGTTGAGTCACCTGTCTCTATCATGGTATGACTGAAGGGGAGAGTGTAGAGGGGGTGATCAATTGAGTCACCTGTCTCTATCATGGTATGACTGAAGGGGGAGAGAGGGGTGATCAATTGAGTCACCTGTCTCTATCATGGTATGACTGAAGGGAGAGGAGAGGTTGAGTAGATCAGGGGGTGATCAGTTGTCAATTGACCACCTGTCTCTATCATGGTATGACTGAAGGGGGGGGGAGGGTAGGGGTGATCAATTGAGTCACCTGTCTCTATCATGGTAATGACTGAAGGGGGAGAGGGTAGAGGGGTGATCAATTGAGTCACCTGTCTCTATCATGGTATGACTGAAGGGGGGGGGAGGGTAGAGGGGTGATCAGTTGAGTCACCTGTCTCTATCATGGTATGACTGAAGGGGAGAGAGGTAGAGGGGTGATCAATTGAGTCACCTGTCTCTATCATGGTATGACTGAAGGGGAGAGGGTAGAAGGGCGATCAATTGAGTCACCTGTCTCTATCATGGTATGACTGAAGGGGGGGGAGGTGTGTAGAGGGGTGATCAATTGAGTCACCTGTCTCTATCATGGTATGACTGAAGGGGAGAGGGTAGAGGGGTGATCAATTGAGTCACCTGTCTCTATCATGGTATGACTGAAGGTGGGGGGAGGGTAGAGGGGTGATCAGTTAAGTCACCTGTCTCTATCATGGTATTGACTGAAGGGGGGGGAGGGTAGAGGGGTGATCAGTTGAGTCACCTGTCTCTATCATGGTATGACTTGAAGGGGAGATGGGTCGAGGATCAGTTGAGTCACCTGTCTCTATCATGGCTATGACTGAAGGGGAGAGGGTAGAGGGTGATCATTGAGTCACCTGTCTCTATCATGGTATGACTGAAGGTGGGGGGGCCTGAGGGTAGAGGGGTGATCAGTTGAGTCACCTGTCTCTATCATGCTATGACTGAAGGGAGATGGTAGAGGGGTGATTCAATTTGAGTCACCTGTCTCTATCATGGCTATGACTGAAGGGGAGAGGGTAGAGGGGTGATCAATTGAGTCACCTGTCTCTATCATGGTATGACTGAAAGGGTAGAGGGGGTGATCAGTTGAGTCATCCTGTCTCTAGTCATGCTATGACATGAAGGGGATGAGGGTAGAGGGGTTATCCATGAGTCACCTGTCTTCTAACATGGGCAAGTACTG